>JBAMIG010000018.1:18015304-18029129 GCA_037177335.1 Kiunga ballochi
TTTTCCAGTATTATTGATGTCTATATATATATATATATATATATATATATATCACATTCACTAAGTTATTGTTTAAAGATTAGGATTTAACCAGACAGTTAAAAGGCCACATATGAATATGCAAACAGAGCTGACTCCTCCAGTGCAAGCCCCTCTTCCTCCTTTTACTTTTTTTAAATCTGAGTTGGTGTTTTCCCGTTTGTCACGTTTGAATTGGTTCCTACATTCATCTTTTTCAGCTTTCCTGTTTTTTTTCTTTTTTCTGGGGGAGTTTCCCTTCATTCATCATGAATCAGTGGCCTGAATAACTTCCTCTCAGACATTTTTGTCTCCTATAATTGTTATAATTATTTTAATTCAATCATTTTTTTCTGTGTTTTCATGTCTACTTCTTTAGTTTGACTTGTTCCGGTAGGTTTGAGCCTTCCTTTCTGATTTTAACCTTCTGCAAAGATGTTTTTGGATCATTTCTTTTCTCTGCACCCGAGCTTGCATGAGCTTCTGGAAGGTTGATTCTGGGTCCAGTTTGCCTGCTCCAGGTATGGATCAATACAACGTTTTGCCCTTGGATATGGTCCAACTTGACGCTGATATATTGACTCTTGTAGCTGACTGGTACAACAGATTGTTTCATATGAAAAACTTCACAAGCATCAGTCTGTCGGCCTACTGGGGCTTTTTTCCAGTGTTACTAAGCGAAAACAAAGGCTGCCTCCGTTGCTGGATTCCTTCCAGATCCACAGCTGAACGTCATTGTCACTGGGAAGCTGTTAACCTTTTTCTGCAATGTAAACTAAATATTTCCTCAACAAGCAGTCGGATAGGAGACTATGGAAGAGAAGCTTTAGAAGACTAGAAAAGCATCAACTCTTGCTTTTTTGTGCACATAAAGTGATTTTTGTAACTGGGTTTTGGTTTACAGATTCCACATACACCAAAATATGAATTGTCTCTGTGAAAAATGTTCTCTATTCCTGTTCAGAGGGCACATTTTCCACCTTTTTTTTTGTTCCAGGTTTCTATCCTTCAGCTTTTTATGAGACAAAAGGTTAGGAGCCCCAGATGGTGGAGGAATGATGGAGACAAGGAAGTGGGGAAAAGGCCACGTCTGAGAGAAAGGAGATAAAAGATGAAGGTGGGCAGAGATTTTTGTCTGTCTTGTAAAATCAGCTCCTGCATCTCTCGTCTTGCCTTTGTCTCTCTGAGGGGTGATAGCTGTGTTGTTTCTTGATGTTCTTCCAGGTTTCCTTTGAGATGAACAAACCAGAGTTTTTAGTTTGCTCTATGAAAACAAAATGACAACCAAAGCAAAGAAAACTGAACAAGCATAAAAAAAACAGTGAAGTACAATTTTTCCCATAAATAATTGAAGTTATGTACAGTAAGAGCTCGTCATGTTACTTGTAAGTAATATTCTGTAATATTATTTGTTTTTTTTCTGCAAGTGCTATGACTTTTAGGAGCTTCACCTGTTAAAATTACATACTGGTACAATGAAAGCCATCAGGCTTCTGTTACATTAACCACAGTGTGCAAAGATGCTGTGTTTATAACACTGACAAAAAAAGAAGCACATTGACCATGCTGGAAATTTATGCCAAACATTGCTAATTTCAGTATTTTCCATTCAGAGAAAAGCAGATTGCTAACATCATATTGAATGACAGACTGAGGGAACTAAATTAGAAGCACTCCTTTGTGGTAGGTTCATGTAAAATGTGTACAATACATCTTGCACTTTGCTCAAAACTTTCAAAACTTTGAAGGCCCAGTTAAAATGATTTCATCAGCTGAATGAGAATATCTGTTGATCTGTCTAAACAAATCTGCAAATTGATTTATTGGAGAAGATATTTCATTACAGCACTACATTAATGACATCTTCAACAAGTAATACATTGTTGAAGATGTATTTTAAGTATGCCTGCAAGATCAGCTCTCTTTTTATAATCTAGCAAATTGAAAAGCATTTAAACCTACTTAATTATATCTAAAGATTTATTGGAGAAGCCGTCCAAAGTAACAAGATTTTACCATACTAGAAGTTTGAACTGTTGGATTTAGGATCTTCCTGAAAGCTATGCTTACATTTCTATTAAGAGTCTGAAACAAATATATGGTTTTCAGAGATAATCTGATACTTTGGGGGGCAGGAAAAAACATCACATTAGGCTGTATAATCTCCCTTTTCTCACTCCGTTCTACAGATGGAGCTTAGGTTTTTAATTTACTTGTCTTTTACATCTTAATATCGGCATCATGATGTCCAGTCTGCATCTTTCTGGGAGGCATTTGGCTACAGACGTTCATAAATCAGATTTTTAGGCTTTTTTTCTGTGCAACACTTTCCAATCATTTTTTGCACCAGATACCCTTGAATGAGGTTTGCAGTTTAAAGAACAAGGTTAGAGGTGAAATTAGTGGTTAGAAGTTTGGATGTAATAGTGTCAAAGCTCCAAGAAAAACAATAAAAAAAAACAAGGATATGTTGCTGTTTTACACTTTACAGCAGTTTTCTGGTGAGACTGACTTAAAAAAAAGAACACGGTGGGCTTCATATGTTTATTATCAGACATTTAGGGCAAGACCACATACATTTTTGACCTCAAACCGACTTCTGACTCATTTTAAAAGCACACATGCATTTGTTTTGCACATTTTCAGAGTCTTTGTTAAATAGGAAGTTGACTGTACTTGTATAATGGTTTTCTCATATGTTTCACTCTGCATGTCTCAATCCCACACTGGTTTATTCAGCACTATATCGTTAAAAGTACTTCTAACCTATCACATGCATTCATATTGGTACCATAAGGTTCCAGGCAACACCTGGAATCAATCTACCAACTTTTTGAGTGGTAGATGAGGGTTTCTCATGAGTTATCACCACTCATTGTTGCCCTACAGCATGGTTTAACCAACCATCACAGTATTTTCTCCCCATCCGGTGTCATTTGACTGCTGTTTCACTTTACAGTACTGTCACATACTTGCATTTCGTATTAACTTATTTAAATGCTCACCAAAACAGATTTCTCAAAGAAATTAAAGAGAATATTATCAGAGGAAGTGAGGAAAATAGATGAAGAAACTGACAGATGAGAATTACCATTAACTTTACTTACAGAGCTCAGAGAGGTGACTTTATGCATGATGGATGCCAAATTAGCTGCTTTGAGGAGTGCTATAGTGTGAAAAGTTCAGTAGCGCTGCTTTAAATCCACTTCTGTTCTTAACTCAGTTTGATCTGATCACTAGATTTGCTGTGCAGACTAATAATCAGCCAGACATGAGAGGACTCGTTTGCAACTTTAGATCATCAACAAATAATAAAAACAAAATCCCAAACCATCACGATTTATGCTTAATGACATATTTGCCACGTTCAGCAACCCGACAGCATTTTCCAACTCAACACAGGCATGAACTGGAGCAGACTCAACATCTGCCTTGAGGCAGGCGGCACATTGGTGAAGAAATGTCCCCCACTGTGTTACATGGGTTTATATGTCTCCATCTGTGCCGTGTATGTGGGTTTTATTTGGACTTGAGGTGAGAGGATATTTCATGTTAACGGTCCACATGCTCCTGAAGCCTGGACGTTGCGATTCAGTGGAAATTGTGAGTCAGAGAATTCTGACACACACAAATGCCCAATAGTTCAACAGTGTATGTTTGCCTATGTCACAGTGCTGCACTGCAGAGTGCATCTCTGGGATGCTTATGATGCTTGTAGTATCAGAGTTCTCCACTTTTTGCTCTTTAAAATACATTTATTGGGCTATGGAAGACTCGTTACTCTACTTTATGGACATACGCCGCTAATATGTTACAGCTTATATTCACTTATTTCATAAAGGATCACAGTTCATTCATCATGCGGAGAAATAAGAAACCTTTGTCATAATCACTCGCATTTAAGAGAATTATCAGGTGCCATGTGGTCAAAACAATCCATGGACATTCATGAAATAGTCAGACAACAGTTTAGGATGACAGGATGAATAGTTTTACCTTTTAAGTTTTAAAAAGGTCGACTTTCACCCCTTTCATCTGAGGTACGTCCAGCGCTGAAGCTTGTCTCATTTCAAAGCAGTTCTTCAGGTTTTCTAAACAAAAGCAACTCTTTTTTTTTTACAGCAACATCGTCTTTCTCCTGATGGAGAACAAAGATGTACATGTTTGTGAGGATGATTACCTGCAAAAACTGACTGTCAAAAGCAGAGAATCGTTGCATCTGACTTTTGCTTAATTTGGTTCAGAGATTAGGTCACAAACATTTTCATGTCGGCATTTAGCTAAAAGAACCTTATAGAGCTAAACAGTTGTAGCTACTCTACAGAAAACTTTTGTTCCTCCAAGTTTAACATGTGTTTAAAGTTCTGCTTGGGTGTAAGATGTGTAAAACATACCGGCTTCTTCCATCATACATGTGCCTGTTGTTTATTTTGAGGAGATGTTAAAGGCGCATATCCCATAACGGCGGTACAAGACTTCATTCACTGAGTGTCAGACTGGGGATTTATAGTGAAACAGCAGTGACCCATAATGCTGTGATGAATTCTTTCCTGCGCTGCAGACTATGAAGATAACTCTTTGCACATGAATGAAAAACAGCAGATATTCTGCACAAAAAGCTGCAAGAATGAGAACTTGATTTTAGAGGCTATAAACTGTAGATTTAAAATAGAACATTTATGTTTAAGACAGAATTTGCATCAGTAAAGCAGCTTTAATTTCTATCAACATCTAGTTTAGCCTCCATCCTTCTCACATTCAACCTTTTCTACATCTTAAATATAGTTGATGCTCAAGGTTTTAGCTGTATGGTATGTGTGACATGTTTCCTTAGTGCTTCAGACAAAACCAAGTTGATGCACATGGTGATTCTGAAAGCATCTAAAACTTCCTCTTGGCTGTTTTTCTGTATGGATACCTAAAAACTACCTGGCCAAACATCATGGGATTTGCACAGGAGGATCTCCAAATCATGTTGCTGCTTCTGTGGATCTCCTAATTTAAAACATTTTATTGATACTTGTTTTTCTGTTAAGAGGAAAAAAAGCTGCAAATTCCAATAGATTCAAACAGATAAGATTCATGCTACTTTGAGAGCTTTTTAATTGGTTTTAAGTAGTTTTCAGCAAGGTTGTTTTCTTGTAGCACAACAGTAACGGACTTGTTATGTCTTCACTTTTTCTTCAATAAAGGTTTGAGCTTTCTTTTACAAACAAACTTATTTTTTGCAATCTGGGTCAGATTGATCAGAACACTGATTTGCTTTTTAGGCTCTATAAAGCATGAGGAAGCGGTATTTTCCTACCTCATGGGGCCTTAAAAGCTGCTTAAATGTAAAATTTGAGCTGGTTATTTGAACAGAATGTGCAAATATTAAATTCACTGTAGGAATCGTCAGAAAGCCTTTATCTGTATGAGTATATGGAAACATTCTGTGGCAAAATTATAACATAATAAATCAAGTATCTAATGTCTCCTTGTCTATAAAATTCCTGTCTAATATTAACCGCCTTGTAAACAGCTCAAAAAACGTGGTTGTCTGGTTCTTTACTTCTGAGGTTATTATTCGCTTTGTGACTTTTAAAAACAGAGTGAGACCTTTGCTCCGTCTATCAATCCCCCATTAGGTCTGGCGGGCACAATAGATGAGTTATGTGTGTTTATTCATGACAATCTTGCCTCTGTTTCATTTAGTGTGTTACATGAAGCTGAGGAGGTGGGAGACCTGCAGCCAGACAGATAGACAGGTCCTAACGGGCCTGTTGTACATGAGCTGCAATGAAAATCCGATCCGGCCTGATGTAATGCTACAGTCAGTTTTGATTTGAGTGTTGCGGAGAAAAAGGAAGCGAGTTGGATTCTCAGGTCACTAATAGATTCTCAGCCTAGTCATTTTTCACTGTAGCTGCAGAGAGAACGACTCGAAATGAAATATATATTTATGTACTATAAAAGTACAATCATGCTAACATGAATACTTATGGTTATCGGTGTGAGACAATTACTTTAAAAAATGTACATTTATAGTTTGTATACGACTTCAACATTACTGTTTACAGCCAATCTAATAATAGTAAGCATGAAGGTTTTTAAATGAAACTATCTGTATGTGTTTGCTACTAGGATGTGGTTCTGCGGTTGAGGTGAGAAGAGGCTGTTAGTTAAATAAACACCACAGAGTGAGGCCCATGCAGCACACAGGAAGTTACACAATGATACCTCACCGTAACCACCAGCCACAGAGCCACTTCTCTTACTTTCACATGAACTTTACAGTCAGGTTGAAACAGTGACTGTTTAACGTTTCTTTCTGTTTGTGTGCAAGCTTTCTGTCACTCAGTCTGAGCTGCTGAAATATGATTAGAGATGATCCAACAGGCGGATTACAGTTGTATGACAGCATTTTATATTGTCACAGCTTCATTTAAGGGTACATTCACACAGACAGCTTCATGTAAAAATACGTTCTCATGATTTACTTTATAAACATCTTACCATCTTACTGCATTAGTACCCCCTAACAGAGGTTACATTGGCATCCATCTTGGCTCCTGATGCCTTCCTGGGATTTTTCCACGGGGTAAAAATCACTCTGATCTTGATGATGTAGATTTGTTTGCTGAATAGATCTCAGTGGTTTTGAAGTGTGCTCTTTTAGCTCTCGGGTTGATGTGGGGCAACAACGCCTCCAGAAATGTGCATAATGAATTTTAGTGTCCCACCAAAATGAGTCGAATACACAGCATGTAGAGGTAAAATAAAAAGTCTTTTGTTTAGCTTTAAAATGTAATTACTCATTCAGTTCAGTGTCTATTCTAACTGAAGACAGATAAGTAACAAAACATTACTCTATTTCAAAGCGGGTAAAGTCATCAGTAGCCTGGTCCTTTTGGGAAGTTTGTCTTTTTGCCGTGAAACTCCAGATTCAGCTGCATAATTCTCCTTCTATTAGTCTTAACATTAAAATGCCAAAACTACTGTTTAGCTTTTCAGCCTTTTGCTTTGGGTTGCATTGCAGAAAACGACATAAATTAAGTCAAAACATTGAGTTTGAGAGGGACATCAAATGCAACAGGCTCTAAATTCCCCACAAATCACAGCAAATTGCAACTAGTCTAACAATTAGCACACAGGTTTTTCAAAGTGTTATAACTTTTATACCTCATTGATGATGATTACCATAAATCACTGAAACAAAATGATTGGATGTCTTTATTGATCAGAGGCTCCAACAACACTTTGTGTTCATTGAAGCAATTGCTTCACTTTTACTATGAAATCCTGCTATTTATTTAAATAGGAAAACTCATCTTCTCTTTTTTTCTTTTCTTTTTTTTAAACTGCTTTCACGTCCCATTTAATTTCTTCTTATATGACTTCACTATTTGTCATATTTACTTTATTTTTTTCTTTTTCTTTTAGATTTTTAATGGGATTTTCATCCGGAACTCAATGCATGGAGTCCTCTAAATAGGAATAAAAATGTCTGTATAAATTGAAACATTTATACAGACATGACATATTCTGATCTTTTAAATACCTAGCTGTAACCATTAGTAAAGAATTATTGACTCCCAGTGAGCCACTGGAATATTATAGTTAAGTTTTTACTTTTATATTGTATTTGTTACATAACTGTGCTTATTTAGATGATAAACAGATCTATGCTGACTATCTCTGTGTGATGTGGATGACTTTTATTTGTGTACTGAGCAGATAACAAAATCAAATCACATGTTGTGTTGTTGTGTGGGGATTAAAGTTAAGTCTAGACGTGTACTTGGAGCAGCCCTGTGATCAGATCACCCAACATGTTTGCTGGTAAGTGTGAGTAGGCTCCATACAAAAGCTTCTAAAAATCACAGAAGAGCATTACTTTACAACGTAAAAGTAAAATAGTATCTAAAGCAATGTGTTTCAACAATGAAATAATGTTTATGGCACTAAGAAGGCAACGTTGTCTTTAGTATTACCATGATTACACTCTGCTCATGTTAAAGCTTATGCATATTTGAGACACCAGTGGGGTCTGATTGACATAAAGTAGCCTAAATGATCATCAGTATGCGGCCAAGGCTTTCTGAAGTCGTTCACTGATTCAATTAGTCATGTGCATGAACAGAGCAGCTCTTTCTGTGTTTCTGATCATCTGGAACGTTAATATTATGATTCCTGATCAACACTAAAATGTATGAGGGTTTTCCTTTGCTCTGTTGGTACTGAGGATGGTTACATTTTCTGGTAGTTCTCAATAGTTTCCATTAAATAACGTCAGACACAATTTATCTAATTACCCACCGATTTGAGTCAGCTGTGCTGCGGCAGGAAACTCCTAATATTGGCAGGACTGTGGCTCTCGAGGACCAGGGTTAGCCACCCCTGACATAGCCGAACCTGTAGCTATGTGCTTCCCTTCTTTTGATTAGAAGGGTCTTATTTTTCACTGGTGCTCTAATCCTCTTAAATTAATTAATTTCAGCTTGGTATGTATGCTAAATGTGTTCATTATGACCCCCCCGCCCCACCCTCTTTGAAATAAAGGCATTAAACTCTTTGACTGCACTCTTGACAGATTTCCGTGCTATCATGAAGTGTGTCAGAGTAGAAATGACCTCATTGCAGGCATAAACTGTTGCCAATTGCTCATTTTTAACTGGAAAGGCAAATACCTATGAATACCCTGTAATATTAATCAACCACAGCAAAGTTCTGGTGCCAAATATAAATGAGTTCCTAAAATAAAGATGTACACTTTGCCCAAGTGTTGAGTGAAACCAGTGACTTGTGGTCTTGCGCTTTGTCATTTGTAGGTCAGAAACTTCTAGACAACACAGCGGAAAAAGTCTGTAAATGACCCAGAGTGGAAATGGCTGTTTAGTGCTCTCACACACACTCAATCTGTCAGACTTATTGACAGTACAATCAAGAAGCAGGTGTTAGCCTCAATCAGCATTTTCCAGCTTTACAAGATTCACATTCATTATATTACAGCTGGCCTGTTGCATGTCACAGACTGGGTTCGGTTCAGCTGACATGTGGTACAATTAGCGTTCGCTTCATTGTGCATATGTTCTGGGTTTCTGAGGGATTTCAGGCACGTTGGAGCTCCCACAGAGACCACAAAAGCCCTAAAGAGGACTCCCAGAGGCACACTAAAGGCTTTGAGGTTGATAGTTAGACATGACAGTTCGTGGAATCACATTGAGGCGAATGCATGAATCCTCAATGGCACAGTAATTGTAAACATGTCTTCATAAATAGTCTGTACACTATATCAGCAGTGAGAGGACTATTGCATGAATCGCCGACCAGTTTTCCATTATTTTTCTGTATCTACAGTTTTCACATTAAAGACTGGTCTGCTGACATATCTGCTGAAAGGTGCGTGGCATATGGATTCATAATTTCAGAAAAAACCTTCAGTGTAACTGATTATATTAACCATGGCTCAGCTTTGGCACCTTTAAAATGTGAACATAGAGGAATGTGAGGAGAATTAGGTACAGACATTATGACCTGGTTGCCTTTGTTATGTACTGTTATGTACTGGTTGTTTATGCATGTACAGAACATGAGGTTACTGACATGAGAACATTTTGGTTTCCAGGATGGTTTAAGCAAAAAAAGGAAGGAAGAGAAGACAACAGAATGAAACAGGTGGAGAAAATGCTCTAACCTTTTAGTTTGATCAGCAGCTGTTTTTCAATATATCTAAATAAAGAAAAATAGATGAGTAGAGTCTCAAGAAGAGAAGAAGCGGCTTTATTATATGAAAAACAACAATATTTTTAAGATAATTCAGAACAACAATGTAAAATTACAAAACACTTTGAATAATCTATAATTAACACGACAAAGTAACAAAGATAATTTGGAAACATCTCTGCACACCATCAGGAAAAAAATGCCGTCTGAACACATTTCATTGCACCATCCACAAATACAGATTGAAGTGCTATCATGCAAGGAGGAAGCCGTGTATGAGGATGATTAAGTAATGGATAAAATCCAGTTTTAACTGGGAACATGGAAAATTACCAAATGGTCAGATCTGAGTTTTACTTGTTTGTAAAAGCATCATCGTAGCTAAGCTGTCAATTCCATGAATAATACGGCTCATTTAGAGTAAAATTATATCAGATATCTGCGCACTTGCACTCGCTGGTGTAGTTTCTCTGCAGTGTGAAAGCAAATCATAACAGTTAATGATGACAAAATGGTCAAGCTTGAAAAATAATAGGATAAGAAACATTTAGTTTTAGCATCACAGAACTAATCAGAGTGGTAGAAATGAGTTTTGTTCTCACAAGTAGAGCAGGAGTAAAATGTTAAATATTAAATAAAATATTAATTTATATTATGTATACCAACATTTTTTTTTGTGGGAAAGTACATGATCTGTGTAAACTGTTCATATATTAAATCATATCTGAGATGCTGTTATATTCATGAGGTCTATGTGAATTAAAGCTCTTTTATAGAGGAAAGGGATTGGATGTAAAAATCCTTTCATTCATCCTCAACATTTTACTTGAATATGTGTGGATCTCTAATAAATGTATTCTTTTATGAGATTAAGAGGTTTTGAAATGTAAACATATGTATTGAAATGAAGGTTATTCAGTGAAATTACATACATCAAAGGGGTTGGCTTAGCCGCCACACAGGTAGCCAGGAGAGGAGCCCAAGGGAGTGGTGAGCAAAGAGTGTAAGGGCATTCTGGAGGTTTCTTTGGCCTTGGGCCCAGATAGTAAAATGGACTGGCCTACAGTCCCTGATTGCTTAGCCTGAACTCAGCTCAGTTTGCATTTCTCTGCAGTGAACAGTTCACAGAAGAAACAGAATGAGTATCACCTTTAAAACAGGATATCAGGAGCAATTTACGTGCTTGGTGTAAATGCATTTTACCGTCCATTTAACTTTGCTTTAAACCGCCCTGAAGAGAGATTAATAATACAATATCATAAACTACCAATCTTTGTATCTGAAAGACTCTGCTTCTCTGAAATGCTCCTTTTATATCCAGTAATGGTCTAACCTGTTGCTACTTCACCTCATTATATGTCAGAGTCTGAAGTGTATTTTATGTAATTCAACCTCATTAAAAACACATGAGATTATTGCTATATTTAAAATGATGCATTGATCAGCTAAATATTCAACAAAATGAAATAAAAATTTTCCTAAAGGCTGCACGGTGGAGCAGTGGTTATTTCTGCAGGCTCTTTCTAAATTGTCCAAACAGATCCACGTGACCCTCGATGGACTCGTGACCTGTCCTGGGTCTACTCTGCCTCGTGCTCAACAATTGATGGGATAGGTTCCAGCTTCCTGTGACCCTTCATAGGAATAGGTGGTATAGATGGTGAATATATGGATATATTTTCCTTCTAACAAGCAGTCTTACTATGAAAACTCAGAATTGTCAACTAGATGCTTTCTGTAAGGATCAGCTTGCAGAGACTGATTCCCCCATAAGTCATCCTTTATATTATGTTATCTAATATAAAGTTGAACAGAAATTGGTTTCAGGCTTTTTATTCTATTAAAATAAAAAAATCCCCTCAAATTGATTAAGTTGGAAATCAGTTGTTTATTTTCTGATAACAGAGTGATTATTATTTGATGTCGTGGATCATTTGATCCTCCTGCATATGCTCAATAACCAATTACTCATAATCTAATCTGCATTACAAGCCATAGATGTGTTATACACGCATTCTGAGCAAAACAAGATGACTGCTGCCAAGTGTCTGATGTCAGATCCTGCAGTTGCTCCCCCTGACACTCAGTGGGAATTTGGGTCTTTTGGAGATGCTTCAAACTCCGATTCTGGTTTGCAAACCAAAGAGTCAGAAACGGATCAAATGGTCTCTTTGTGTTGAATGACCTGGAGTGTCCAACAGGAGAGGACAGAAACGTCTTCTAAACACATTAAGGCTTTCGGGCCCTTTGAAAGCATCTAAAAATTCAGATGTTTTCCATCTCAAATCCTCCACCCAGCAGGGACCTGTGAAGCACAGAGAATGACATCAGAATGAAGGAGCGGAGGAGGAGAGGAGAGAGGGAGGAAAAAATTCTTCAAGTATGAGAAAATTTTACTGCTCTCCTCCTCCTCCTTTTCTTTCATTCCTTCCTTCCTTCCCTCTTTCCTCCTGTCAATCGTTCTCTTGCTGCTGGTCAGTCAGTTTCAAAGCTCCTGACAGCAACAAGCAAAGACAGTTCTGGACCAGCAAGGAGAGAAACTCCTCACACCTCTGAGCAGGTAAGATGCTTTTTACCAGCCTGTGATGTGGTGCAAAAAATAGCTTTGATGCATGTTTATTTGCATGATGCATTATCCACAATTATTCAGGATACATTCATGAAATTGCTTGTTGCATCAACGTGTTTAAGGAAAAAGGATTTGATTTGGAAGCGATTTAACAAGGGTGTTGAATTGACAAAAATTGCTGCGTCAAGTTTTAATCATGAAAAAACAAAAAGATTCAGCTTTTTTTTTTTTTTTTTTTTCTTATTTTACTTTTTATAGTGAAACTGCTGCTGGAACAAATCAACATGTAATATATAGCCTATATAATAAATATTTGGATTTTTTCCCCTGTTGGTTAAACAAAATATGTTGAATAACATAACTTTATTAGTTAACTATTAGTTAACCACACAAATAATTATAACTCCTCTAAAGACTTTTGATATCCAATATTTAACACCTCATTCTCACAACTACAGCAAATATTTTTCTGTCTAACAGTTTATATAGACAAATAATTTTTAATAATGCCAATTCTCTTAATACATCTTCTGCATGATAAGGTTTTCTCCTGCATTATCACCTACAGATCAGACTAAAGCAGGGTTGCTGCCTAATTCCAGTAAATCGAGATCTATCCTGCATTTTTCTTCAACACACCTCAATCAAATTGCATAATTACCTTTTTTTGCACGTCATCCAGCTCTGCAGATGCTTGGTAATGAGCCGTTCATTTGATCTAGCCGTGTTGAGCAAGGGTTGCATCTAAAAGTTGCAGGATGGTAGATCTTGGGGACTGATCTTGGGCAGCCCTGGATTGAAGGGTGTGCTTTCCTAAACCAAACAGAGGGAGGGAGTGCTGCTGCACAGTGAGAGGAATGACACCTGAATGTACACAGGCTTTAAACTGAGCCAGGAAGCTCAGGTCACCAAACCTGTCAGGAAATAAAATGACAGACAAACAAAGTGAGTTTAATGTGTGAGGTCTAATTTTGTGGCAGCTTGGAAAACCTAAGTTGAGCCTTATGGAGACGCAGAACATCAGCTCATTTTCACTTCAGACTGCTTTTGCACAGCTTTGTCTCTCGTAAAAAGATTTCATAGTTTAATGGTGTCAATGGGCTCGGCTTGTGGAGGTGTCTGTCCTGGTGTGTGATGGATTTCACAGCGGCCGCCAGTCCAGAATATCTGTTGGAGGATTTAAAGATTCCCGTTAACACCAGCCGATCAAAGCTTTGTAACGGTGCAGCAGCACTAAATCATGATTGTTAGATCAAAATATCTTTTCTCAGGGTCCTTTCCCGCTGTCTTTTCTCATTTATCTGTTTTATTATAATTTCATTTGGATGCATTCAGGTGCATGGCTTAGTGTGGGGTGTGTGAGTGTGTTCACTGTGATGGATAGGAAGATTTTTCAGATTATAATCCACATTTCAGATTCTAACATCAAATTTTAAAAGCTGAAGCAAGTACAACCGATGGATGGATGGATGGATGGCTGGATGGATGGATGGATGGATGGATGGATGGATGGATGGATGGATGGATGGATGG
>JBAMIG010000018.1:18056712-18072716 GCA_037177335.1 Kiunga ballochi
ACTTGTTCCATGGTAATAAATAGTAAATATATGGAAAAAATAAATAGCCTAGTCTTTTCAGATTTAGTTAAAGGATCTGCCCAGTTACTCTTAATTCAGGCATTAGGGGTTAAATGTCAGAATTTAGACAGTCATTGATTGAAATTAATCTAAATTAGTCTCCAGGGACTATTTTTCAGCTCTTTCTGCAATGTTTCTAGTAGGATAACTACAGAATTCCTGTGTTTCCTTCATATCCTCTAAATTTAATCAGAAATTACAACAGATGGTAGGATAACAAGCAAACAGAGCTAAGAAATTTAATTTCAAGTGAAAACACAAGCGCAGTGGATGAAGTCAACTGAGAAAAGAAGATGCAGATGTGGATGCTTGTTGTCATGGAAACATGTCAACACTGTCAAAAACAATGTGACTCGCCAGAAGGAGGACGTCATTGCCAAGCAGCTGTGACAGAGAGAGACAGGCGAACAGAAAGAGAAAGCAAGATGGACAGGAGTTATCAGGATGAGAAGATAAACAACAAATAAATATGAGGGTTGTCACAACAGCAGCTGTGAGATTTCAGCCAATAGGAAGGAACCATTCAGTCTGCAGACATTTCACCGACTGATACCGAAACCAGTTTTGTCCATCAGAAAAATGAAATGTTGTGTTTACAGTTTGTTTCTAGGTTATAGCACCAATCTGTTTTTCTTTTTTAATTTATTAAAACAACATGTTAACAGCAATCAGACTACAAACTGAGACATCCCAGCGTTGTTCTCAGGGGAAATATTTCCTCTGTGAAAAGCTAATGAAAGCTAAAGATACAGCTCAATGAAGGGAAATGTTTCTGTTATGTTTAGAATGTTTTCAACTAGTACCATTTAATCCCCTTTAATTATTTATATATGCTGAAATGGAGACGTGAAATGTTCTGTGCTTACTAACAGGCAGATTAGTTTGCAGTCTTTTTTTCAGCAGATAAGCATCTTTGCTTGGTGCATCAAGACTGTGTAAACATGGAGAGTAAAAGAAGTTTGAACAAGCGACACCAACGTCATGCAGCAATCAAGATGTTTTATATTAACTGGACAATTTAAGATGGACACTGGTGCAGAAACCACAGCTGTTGTTGGGTGCATATTGTTCATCTGTGATGTGTTTTCCGTCATTAAACCGTTGTGACATGCATGCGTGCTTGCTGTTTTTGTAGGGGAAACACTATCAGATCAACTGCTGTAGATCAAAGGGAGCGGCTGAAACAAGGGGAAGTTGGTCTCAAAGCAAATTTGTCTTTAAATTAGAAGTTGAACATTAGCTTGGTGCTGTTGTTTTGTTTTATAAGTACTAATGTTCACCATAGAATATATGCATGAAAGACTTTGTAGTAAGGGTATACAGAAATAGCTGAGCCATATAAAAAAAAGTCAGTATAGCAATTTTTTCACCCGCAATCCTTTCATTTTTAGTTCTGATTGTGTTTTATGATGTAGGTTTACATTTGTAATAGGAAAAGAAAGAACATTATTCTTGTATCAGCCCTCATTTTTAAAGATCTACATCAACAATAATAACATCTCAAGCAGTCAATTATTGCCACGTATGTGATGTATTTTTATTTGTCTTATCACATAGCTCTTCTGCATCTGGGCTTTTCTTTTCTAAAATGCTTGAAAAACACAAAACTAAAGGCTACTACAAAAGCTACATGTAAGTTTTGTGACTTTCTGGCATTTTGTTTTTGCATCATATGAAGATGCTTAAAGAAACCAAAGCATTTAAGCCAACTTGAATATACAGTCATACTATTATTGTATAGATATCCAAATTTGACCAAAGAAAATCAAGAGAATTCCATTTAAGTGTCGGCTTAGTTCTGGTTATTCATATACACACACATACAAATAGATAGATTGATATATTGATTAGATTTTTTTTTTGCTTCTCAGGAGAAAAACTGCAATAATTAGCATCCAGAAACTCCTGCTGGCTAAACGCAGCCAACCCAACATTTTAACTCATTCACAAACACAGTAACCTTTTCATTTAGAATTTGCAATGTTTTCAGAACAACAATTAACCTAAATCATTTCTTTTTTCAGAAAAAACTGTACAGCTTGACACATTTTTAGAGTATTGACTCCTCAGAATATCAGCACAGACACACAGGTCCTTTTTTCCACATCATTAATATAGATGTGGGTAATCAGATGTGTCCAGTCGAACCTCTTTAGGGGGGTGAAGTAGGTTTTTGTCAGTGGGAAACCTAAATCTGCCTCCTGTGGCCATTATTGTTGCATAGCAAGGGTTACATGCTGGTTTTCTGTATAAGTAGAGACAAATTACAGTTAAAATTAGTGGTTTAAATGCAACTTTTTGGATATGAAGCTAAATTAGAGACCACTGCAATTCAACATGGTCATTTCTTTTATTTTAATACCTTTTGTATTTCATTCAATAAAGGTTGGTCCAACTATTTATTTGGGGTATTGCAATGGGAAAAGGAAACTTCACTTATATCATCTGGTTTGATTGACTCAACTATCATTTATTGAGGTTCTTGTTTTGTAAAACAACTTTAACAGGACAACTTCCTACATTTATTTAAACTCTCAATGAAGTTGGATTCCTTTGTTGTAGTTGTAAAATTAATTCAGATTAAAAATGCAACATCAATGGCAAAATGATAGACCTAATTTTTTTCTCTTTTTAAACTGAAATATAAAGATGATCACACATTTATAATGTGCAGAATAATTATATAGTCTAAATGGGAGCCACTTTATGAGCTTGTTTAGGATGACAATGACTCTGAGGATATATTTTTGAATGCAAGAAAACTCTGTAGGACTTGACAGATAGTCCGGGATGTTAGAGAAAGTTTGATACAGATGTTTTGGTGCCAAAATGTTCAGCGATTTTGATGAGATTCAGCTGAGATACAGCACAAAGACGTAGAACATTAGTGTGTTGTCTGTGGTGCGGTGGTCGTAATGGCCGTAACATACTCAGAAAAGTTTGTTCTTGTTGTCGGGGCAGAGGGAACATCAGGATTCTTGTGGCTTGTTCTCATCAGAACTTTCTTTTGTCTGTGGCATCTGAGAAAACACTGACTGGATGGAAAGCTGAGGTGGATGTGGCTTTAGCAGAACAGCGTGAAGGGGAGCGTTGTTGTTTTTGCTCATTAAGTATAAAAAAAGCTGATTGGACATAGACATTGATTGCAACACTTGGTTTCCAAACAGCTTGTTGGGGTTAAAGTTGTTTAGTGCCCAGGCCCAACTGGGACACTGTGGAAAACCACAGCCATGTTCATATGTACAAAACATCCTCAATCTTTAATTCCACTCATAGCTTTACTGTTGTGACATTTATGTTTATGTACACCACATTTTTTGAATAATTAAAACATTTTATCATAAAAAACCCCATAAAAACACAGAGTGTGGCGATTTTACCTTCTCCTCTATTTAAAATAAAGCAATGTGGACAAAACTAGTTGTGTCAACATTTTTTTAAACTGCCTTTAAAATTTTAGTTATTTTGTTGAGTAAAATGAATATTGCAGAACAAACCATCATGTAAAGTGCAGGTATTAGTTGTAATAGACATATTCCAGACCCTGAGCATGTGGACTGGACCACTGACCCAACACACCTGCCTCAACAAGAGTCAACATTTGATCTGAAAAACTACAATGGTGTCACAAACCTTTTACCCAAATATTAAATTAAGTCCATCTTTGTTGCATTGTGTGCTGAATAACCAGCTTACAGTTAGCTAAACTCTGGGTTTAAAGGGTTTAGTTTAGTTTAATGCATCTATAATTAAGCTCAATCATTAACTCTTAGGTAAAAGGACTCATATTTATTTTACCATTCTGATCTACAGCGCCCTAAAAGGATGGACCCTTTTCCTAAATGTAATAAAAACATTTATAGGGAAATATTTTACTTTTACTTTAATTTTTTTCCCCCAAACAAATGTTTAATTTAATTTAATACAACACTGTAATTTCTGCAGAATAGCTTACTCTACTAACTTATAAGGAACCACATAGAGAGAGTCTGGTTTTCACAATGACATTTATATTCTTAGCAGAAAACCATCACCATTTGATCACTTTGTAGCCTGGTCACTTCCCATCTTTCTCTCATCTACAGCTTTGAAAGCCACAGAGCTTCTGCATGATTTAAAGTGTGACATGAAATTACTGGAAGCTTTAGCCATAATGAGGTCATCCTCATTCATATGGAAATGAATGGAAGCGTTTTGACACGAGGACTGATCCAGGCAACCAGCATAGTTATCAACATGGCAACCAGCTGTGTTCGGTTTGATTTCTATAATAGTATCCGTTCATTAGAAAGCCCTGCACTCTCAGCCGGGTCACCGTTTAACAAGCTGCAGCTTTTGATTCATGGAAAGTTTCACAATTGATATTACAGAAATTGAAGAATGGGAATTTTGCGCTTAGTTTTTTTAAAATCCTTTTGCATTTAAATAAATTTAATCATCCAGAAATGTGAAACAATTTTGACTTAAATCACGGAAAAGGGCATCATCCTTCTGAGTTATGGACAGATCACATCTTCTCTCATCATAGCAGCTGAAGTGACATCATCCAAAGCTGTTCTTTTTTTCTATTATTTAATACAATCTTTGTCGTGAGTGAAGATAACCAAATTCAGGCCGGGGAGGAATGGGGGGAAAGGGGGTTGCTTTCCATTTTAAAAGTAGTCACAACTACCTTCATTACTGAATATCATGGCAGAGGTAAAATATGTGGCTGAAAAATATGCAGGGTGCACCAAAATCCTTATTTCACCAAAGATGCTTTTTGAGACTGACTGCTCTTTGAGTTTATTTCTCTTTTATTATTTCTTTTACCTGCAACTCCAAACCAGTTTTTTACTCCTTAACTTCAAACAAACCTTTCCTTTGTTGAAAATTGCATTTAACTGCAAAACAGAAAGATTCAATTACTTCCTGTCTTCCATTTTTACAATTTAGCAAATATGCTTGCAAAAAAGAAGTGTGTTTAGTTAGTCGGTATTAGTGTGATAAGTTATTGTCTTTCATAATTTATATACAATAAATAAGTTAACTTCTTTATTAGTGGGACAATACATTTAGGAGACCCCAATTACTGGCATTTCCACAATACAGGGTTTCAACCAGGGGAATAAATTTATTTCTAACTACCTTAAAATCAAAAAGCTGCAAATGTAATATTTTAAATATAAAGCTTAAAGGAACTGCTGCTTTGTTTTATCATCTGAAAAAGTAACGCACATTAACATCATTAGCCTACATTTAAACTGTAAATTTGTCTCATGTGGCTGTAAATAAAAATAATTTATTTAGTTTTATGTGAAAAAAAGAAAAGTACCGGTATATAAAATGAGAAAGAAAGTGCAGTCAAAACTTTCTGTGATCTTAATGATTTTCTTCCGTTCTGTCGTTGAACCCTAAAAAGGAAAAGGAGAAACAATAGCAGCAGTGTGTTTGTGCCGTCTACCCACCCACATGTGGACGCCCTGCAGACAGCACAGTGTTTCCATTGAATCTGATCAGCCTCCTCATCATGATCACATTAGGATTATTTCTGCTGTTATTGCAAGGAATGTGTTTGTTTGCAAAGCTGCCTGAACTAAAAACAACAGACGGACATATATAAATGTGTTTGACAGTCGGTGTCGATTGAGGGAGGTTATTTAACAAAGATGTTAAGTCAGATATGATTTTAATGTTAAGATATATTTAATCCTTTTTGTTTTCTATAATATTTTCACTTTGATTAGTTCGACTAATTAGGACAGGAGGCCAGAGTTACTGGAGATAACACATTTATATACAGGGATAACATGACTGTTCCAACCTAGCCCCTGGTCCAGACTCAAAGCAGAAACCTTCTTGCTATGAGGCCACAGTACTAACCGCTGCCCACCATGCAGATCCTCTGTTGTATTATAATTATGGCAAGTCACACTGCTGCTGGCCATGCTTTCAGACCACACATTGACTAGATCAGGGGTTTCCAGCTTCAGTTCTTAAGGGCCACACTCCTGCAGGTTTTCTATGTATCCCTGCTCCAGGACACCTGACTCAAATTAATTTGTCATTGTGCAGACTATCATTGGCTGTTGGATCCATTTAATGTAAGCCAGGCGTGTTGGAACAGCCCTCAAGGACATGACTTTAAACACCCTTGTGTTAACGGTTTCTCATACAGGTAATCTTTCCAGCATTTAGCCACAGGACTTTGTCTGTTTTGATTCTGCAGAAGAAAAGCGACAAGCAGATACATGTCCAGGTGGATGGCAGCATGACAACCTTCACCCAGACAGGCCTAGCAGAGGGTCAGGAGTACACAGCCACCATCGTTGGTCAGATCGACGGCAAGAGGGGAGCAGAAAGTTCCTCAGAGTTTATGACCCGTGAGATTCTTGCCTTTGTTTACAGAGGATGGCAAACATATGCGATACTGGCTTTCTCTTCTTGATCAATACAATAAAACCAGTAAAATTATTCAAATTTTAATGTTGAGGCTGAAATTGGAGTTTTAATGCTATCTTACTAAAGCAGAATACTGGATTGTATTTGCTTCAGTCTTCCTAATTCACTATGTGGATTTTCTTAAACAGCTATGCAAGGGACATATTCATCTTCAGCAAAAGCTAAAATCACAAAGGAAAATCCACTTAAAAATATAAATTAGTTTCAATGTATAAAATCAAAAATTAAAGTGGGTTGTTAGGAGAGCGAGCTCTGACCAACATATTGGCACGTGTGAGCAGCTGAAATCACAAAACTGGAAGCAAGATTTAAACATCCTCATTGCTGCCCTTCCTGTGAACGATGTAATCTGTAGCAGCTGCAGGGAAGAGGAAGACTGACTTTAAGTCTAGTTGTGCCAACTGTGCCGGATAAATTAAAAGTGAGTGGATCTCACTGTCTTTTTTCCCCCATGACGTCACTCCAAAAGCTACATTAGCAGTTAGAACACAAAGAGTAAAAACCATTATGTATGTTTTGCCATTTCTTTCTCTTCATTGTCTTTTTATTCAGTCATTTCTGGTCCAAAAGACCTTCAAGTTGTCAAGACAACCACAACATCAGCAGTTGTTCAATGGGAGGAGTCACAGGGTGAGATTGACAGGTATCGTTTGAGCATCACACCCAGTGACGGGGCAGGGAGGAGTCAAGAAATGACCGTAGAAGCTGGAAGGAACTCTGCCCACATTCAGCAGCTGGAGGCCGGACGCTTGTATGACATCATACTGGTGGCAGAGAAGGGATCAAGCCAAAGTCAACCAGCGATGACACAGGCAGTTCCAGGTAAGTAGTAAACATACTGGTTTAACATCCCAAAAAATCACTGTCAATTTTTTGTTGATTGGCATTCAGCAGAAGTTTCTATAGGATGGCAGCAACAGGTTTAGTGTTACAGTTAAGAAAATGAATGAAATAAGCAAACCCAAACTAGTCCAGTTAGTATTCCTTATTCTGACTGTATGTGAGTGAATGCACATTTGGTGCTACTCAATTTGTGCCCCAACACCTCATAATTCTCTGTATCACATCATATAAAACACATTACACCACAGTCTGTTAAAGTTAATGAAGTAATGTTTCCCATCTGCTGCCGCTGAGCTCAGACATGAAATTTCCTTCTCAAAAGTGACACAAACTCCATGTAAGACTAACCAAAACATATTGTAAAGTTTTCTTCACAGGTTTCAGGTGGATACGTCTGGTTTTAGTTGCTTTGTTGTTTTAACTGACAAACTGTCTTAAATCTGTTTTTCTTGACAGTGTGATTATAAATATTAAAATTGCTTTTCTTCCTTTAATAGATACAAGCTCTTCTGGATTGTTAACAGCTTCATGTGATGACCTTAACACTTAATCCAAATGTTCACTCCCCTCACATCTTTAGGCAAGACATTACCAGAGGTTTCCACAAAGGCTTTAACCACACAGCTCACGCAAGCACCTGGACAACATGCTGGCAACCTGGACCAAGATTTGAATCCTTTACCTGAAGTGCAACGAATTGACCAACTTGGCAGGGCACAAACTAAACCTCATAATGATAGAGGTTCTTCTGTTAATGGGACTGACTGGAGTAAATCTGTAGCTGGAAAAATATTGGCCAGAAATGGCACTCGAGTTTTCAGCCGGCCGAGGCCAAAGTTTCCAGGAGTGAAAAGGTTTGTCCCCAAACCTTTGAAGAAAGACACAGTGATGGTGACAAATGATGAAGAGAAAAAACTTAAACAAGATGTCCTCAATGTTGGAGACACTGTGAGAGACCTGAATGCAATGGGTTCAAGCTTTGAGAGTCGAGATGATGAACATAGCTCAGAGGAACCAACGGCTGCTGTTGCCTCAAAAAGGCAGCCAGATGTTGCCATCGCTGAGCATGGAAATGAAACTCATTCGGTGTCTGCAGAGCCAACTGGGAATGTTCTAATCCAAGAGAAGAACTGCATGAATAGAATTAAAGTGACACACTTCCGATTCCCCCTGAAAGACACAGGAAATGGGTGCAAAGAGGATGGAGTGGAGCTGGAAGGAAACGCATTGAGCTTGGACCCAAGTGATACACCCCCTAATGGAGAAACAGACTTGGCCGTCAAAACAGATCCATTACATAAGCTCATCATTGATACTTTTGACAGTTCAAACATCACAGCAATTTCAGTTCACCTGTCCAAACCTTTGAGCATCTCCGGAGATGCAGAAACAGTGAGAAGGCAGATTTTAAGGGGATTGAAGCCGTTGTCCTCATTCTCCTCATCTTCATCATCCACACTGACATCGTCTTCATCACACCAATCAGCCTCCGATTCCTCTTCATCAACTGCATCAAAACAATCATCTATACTAACATATTTAATTTCAGCCTCATCGTTACCACCACCTTCCTCATCTCCACCACCATCTGTTTGGTCTCCATCCTCTTCCAGCTCAGAGGAATCGAATTCACCTGGGAGCAATAAACTGGATGTGAATAAAACTGAGACTGTTCCTGAATCTGCTTCACCTGAAGACAGAGAAGTTCCACCATCAGAAACATCTGATAAACATGGTTTACAACGCACACCTCCAAAACGTGGATACATACATCATCCACAGCTCAATAAAACCCATCCAAATTTGAGCTTTCCTCGTCGTTCCCCAACTCGTATCAGAAACATCCCAAGAAGACCGAATGAGACCAGACTTGTGTCCACGGGTGAATTATCATTGATACCAGATGAAGTTTCCCCACTTCAAAATGTATCTGCGAAGGAAACAAGCAGGGAGGAAGACAGAATAAGCACATCTGCATCATCTGGAGAAAACAAAAAGATGACGATGGCTGGAAGAGAACGTTATCATTTTCGCCATTCACCCCCAAAGACGGGTTTCCAACATCGCCCCTTTCCAAATCAATTTGAACCAACTTTGACTCATCCCTCTAAACCTTTAACTAGTGAAACATCTACACATGTGTTTCCCACTGAACTGCCACTTTCCAAGGATTCTCTTTCACCTCATAGTGTACCAGAAAGAAATGGGAAAGACAGAGAAGAGAGAACAAGAATCTCTCCAAAGATCTTATCCGATAAGTTCAATCAGACAAGGGGTAATGGACTGACCTCCCGTGGTCCAAACCTTTGGCACCCACAACAACATGGTTCTTTTTTCCAAAACAGGACCCGTAAAAACATGAGATTTTCTCCACAGAGAGGTCTCATGAACAAACCTTCTCCAACCGGAAAGTTAAGAGCAGGCAGCCGTTTTCCTACAGGAGGTCAATCAGAAAAGGATACAACCCCCAATTCTGACATCCATAAAGAGATCATTAATACCGTTCAAAATATTGGTGCAAGACAGCAAGGTCGGCCATCCATCAAGTCCGATTCTAAACCTTCAAGACCAGTTACAGCTGCAAAGAGACAACCAGCAGTGAGAACTGTCGCACCACAGCATCCCAGCATCCACAGTGTCTCTGAGAGCCAGAAGGGAGAACATACTGAAACAAATCACACTGAGGAACATGAATCTGACACTGAAACAGAACAAACAAAAGACGCTGCAACAGAATCTTCTTCTGGAGCCCTCAGAGAGCCTCTGGACTTTGTTGGAGTCACCAACCGGACCTCAGATGCATTCACAGTGGTATGGGACTCACCAGAAGGGAAGTACAAAAGCTTTGTTGTGAACATGACTGAAGCCGAGACAAAAGAAAAGCCAGCGCAGGAGGAAAGGAAAGAAGAACGAGAGAAAGATCAACCTGCCACAAGACCAAAAGCCGAAAGTCCAGATGCTGAAGATGAAAACGGAGTACATGAAAGCTCTGTCACTCAGATTCCAAAGATCCAAAGCAGCAAAGTAGTCAAACCAACAGTGAGAGACAGAACCTTGAAAAAAGTGCTTCCTGGTTCATCTCGCTCCTTCCAGTTTGAAGACCTCCCTCCGCAGACTGAATACACCCTGACCTTGCTTGGAAAGGGTCCTGGCCTTCTGTCCAGACTGCACAAGCTTGTCATCAGTACAGGTACAAGCCACTACGACAGCAGAACAACATGAATTCCTGCTGTGCAATGCTGCAACGTTGCTTTCAGTGTTGTCAAGTCTTGTTCAGAAAACTTGCTCCCTTCCTCTTGATCTCGTCCCTCCGTGAGTTTCAATCTGTTCAAGGTAAAAAGGCTATGCGTGCCTTTTACTGCACTTCATGTTCTGATTTTACTGCACTTCATGTTCCCTCTCTGCTGTTAACTAATCATTTTTTCTTTTGTATGACTGGAAATATTTGGTTTCTCTTTAAATGTTTCTTGAAATTCAGTTTCAAGAGTTCAAGTGCTCCTCTGCTCTTGAAAGCTGTAAGCTGGATTTACAGTATCAAATTTGTCATGTTGTGTTTTCTCGTCTAAATGTGTACTGACGTTCATGTGGAAAACTGTTTTTGT
Source organism: Kiunga ballochi (assembly GCA_037177335.1). Taxonomy (NCBI): domain Eukaryota; kingdom Metazoa; phylum Chordata; class Actinopteri; order Atheriniformes; family Pseudomugilidae; genus Kiunga; species Kiunga ballochi. Next base: position 18,067,659 of record JBAMIG010000018.1, read on the forward strand.
GTTAATGCTGTATTTGTGCAGTCATTCTTCAGCTTTCATGAATATGTGAAATAGTCATATTCATGAATTACCTCATCACAATGAAAACACTTTAGTGTAAACACACTCTGTTATTTGATGTCAAACCTCAGATGTAAGCTGACCGTGGTGGCCTCCATAGCCAGATAAGACTTTTGAATGCAGGTTATTTTGTACCCCGAAGTTCAACATTAACCCATTTTGATCTTATCTGGGACAAAATTTGGCCACACTGGGTTAGCTTGAGAGAGAGATTTGCCTTTAATGTAATTATTTTATATACAAAAACCATTTTAGAAAGTAAATCTGGCAAATCACACCACTATAACAAGTAGAAATATTGATTTATCAGCGCTAGCATCTACAATCTTTTAGATTTATTGTATGATTTGATTGTGAAGTTTAGATTTAAAATGTATTAAGTGCTATTAGTGTAATATGATTTATTTAAAAGTACTGAAAGCAGTCAAATTTGTCAAACAGAAGAGGTCTTTGCATTGAGCCTTGTGGAACTCCACACCACAGCCTGCCCAGATAACTCATGCAAAACACTTCCTGTGGGTAGAATTGACCCAAACCCATTACCAGTTGTCCATCTTTTCTGTCCTTTCAACTGAGCTGACATAAAAAACAGCAGTAGCAACATAAGGGCGCTCATTCACTGCTGCTCTGGTTTTCTCTCATTCAGGGTAAGCTAACAGCCAGCTTCACTGACACCCCCTTCACCTCTCACCCAAAGCAGGGTAAGACCACGGCTGGTCTCTGTACGTTTGGTCTGTCTTTCCCCATCTTTCCCAAGAACAAAACCTGGAAATTCTGAACTGATTTTAAAAGGCAACAACAAATCCACGAGTGGATTCTTCTGTGATTAGTTTGTATTGTCAGATAAGAGTGTGTGCCAGTAGCCACCGTTCACCTTAACAGTGTGGTGCACACAATATTTTACTTTAAAGAAGCAGATCACTGTGAAACACATTTACAAACATTTGATACTGTTTGTGTCCAATCATAATTGACCTCTATCCTTAAAACACAAATGAACTCAAAGTGAAAAAAAAACAACTTCTAGTGCTTTAAATGTGAATCTATATTTCTCACTTTTATTATTGTTTCCCATTAATCTCCTAAATATATTTCTGTTCATGCACTGTAAATAATATCTTTCTTCTTTTGTTTTGTCATCATATATCCCTGCCAAGGCTTCATTTTCAGGTTGACTGACCAGCTAACTGCTGTATTAAGACTTAATTCTCTCATTTGCTGCTACCCAGGATCCGTCATCTGCAGTTAATTGTTCACTGTTTGTCTGTATATGATTTGTATACTGTATATATGTTTGTCCTATACATATATACACATAAACTCATTTAAGCACTAATAGCAAATGTGTGGATGAATAAATAATAATGTGCACACACTGTTTTCACTCTTTCGGTGTCTGTTGTTGTCTTATTCTTAAAATTTGTGTCTTTTTGCCTCTTCTCTTTTTCTTTTATGTAGCCTGTCTTCAGCTTCTCTCGTTTCTTCCTGTTATTTCAGCCTATAGTTATCTTTTTTCCCTTTTTACCAATTTAATTGTCCCCTTATCTCCTTCTAGGCCCAGAGCCTCCATCTAACATAGTCTTCAGTAAGGTGACTGAAAACTCTCTGACTGTATCCTGGACCAAACCAAAGAGTCCTGTAAGTGGTTTCAAAGTCACGTACACCCATGCAGATGATGGTAAGAATAATTAAATTACGTATTTAAATTCCTTTTTATTTTTTAATCAGCTAGAGATGCTTTGTAAGTTGCTAAGTAAACATGTTTTGTGTCCGGCTTATGACTAAAATCAACAGGACAGCCAAAAAGCTACACTTTTTATAACCATAAACCAAAGCACAAACAAATTTGGTAGAACTTTTATAAAAAAATTGCATTTCCTCTCATAACACAAATATGTTTGATTTAGTTGAGTTTAAATCCTCAGTAGGATTTTAATACATAAGAAGATTTCCACAAAACTTATTTGTAAATAAGCTATAGCTTGTAAAAGTTTTTATCATTATTATTCTCCGAATCAAACTGGCAACTCTGTCACTTTTGTACATTTGGACTCTGGTTCTTGACATAACATTAAAGCAACACTCGGCTGCTTAGTATACCTTTAGGCCAGAAAAATTGAGCGCAGTCCATTAAAATGGCAATATATTCACAACTTTAAATCTCTGTTTCATGTCTAAAGTAGGTGGCGTTTTATATTTTAATCAAATCATGTAGTTTGTTTTTAAATTCTACTAAAGCCTCAACTTAGTTTTTAAAGGATGTAAAAAAAAAAAGAGCTAAATTAATCCTCTGTTCTCTTGTAGGTGAGCCGGTGTCGGTGACTGTAGGTTCAAAGGACTCCACCCTCGACTTGTCCCGACTCTCTCCTGGATCCAGTTATGAGGTTACCATCATCTCTACCCTTGGACTGGATGAGAGCGATCCCATCAAAGACTTTGTCATGACACGTGAGTTCTGCAGGTTCCTTACTGAGTTTAGCTTGGGTAGTCCTGAATGCATGTTTGGAAATGTTTGCACTCTGAGCAGCTGATGTCTGTATGTATAGAACAGCATCTGTATCTTTTCTTGGTTTTTTTGTTTTGTAGCAGTAAACTGCCTGTTTTGTAATATATGTAGCAGGTGGTGGATCTGGAAAGGATGAGCAGCTTTTATTTTAGGTTTCCTCTGAGGCATCAAATCCTGGATACATGTCAATGTATGCTCTGTGTTGTTTCAAAGTTATGAAAGTTCAGACAATTCCCATCATAGATCCATTTGTCTCTGTTTCTGTCCTTTTCTTGTGGATGTTTTGGCACTTTTGTATTTTCAGTTAACATTCAGTTATCAATGCGTTTTATTGAATTGTTTCTTTTTTCCCAAATAATGCTACTTTCACATGCTCCTCAGTCCCTGACCCACCCACAGACCTCAGAGCCATAAACATCACTGACACCACAGCTTTGTTGTTGTGGCGTCCAGCATTGGCCACCGTTGACAAGTACGCCATTGTCTATGGCTCCGGGACAGGTAAACCTGCTTTTTCTCTGTTCGATGTTCCTGCATGCCGATATTTCAAGTTCTCTTAGACTCAGCTTCCTTTTTATAGATGAGATAAATTAGTACAACTACTTAAGTCTCTTCTTCAATCAATTTACAACAATGTTATGCATCATTTTTGTACTAAATCACTAAAGAAAACTGGTACTTCTGTGCTGTTTGTCTGTTTTTTTGTCTGTGCAGATTCTGAGTTGAGGATCACAGTGTCCGGAAATGCAGCCGAGCAGCAGCTCAGTGGTCTGGAAGGATCCACCACCTACACCGTCACCATAACCAGCCAGCTTGGTGGCCTGGAGAGTTCCCCAGCAACCAGCAGCTTCACTACCACCAGCGGTCAGCACACTTTTGCAATTCAATTCATTTCAGTTTTATTTATCTGGCACAGTATCACAACAAAGTTTTCTCAAAGGGCTTCACAGTTAATCAGACAACAGACATAACACACAATAAACACTAAACTATGCAGACTCGGGACATCCACACATAGACTCTCACATCATGGGCTTTTCTTTTACATCTTTAATGATGAACAGATATATCAAAGTACAAAACAATGCAATTATCATATTGAGATAGCAACTGATCACAAACTAAATGTATTTTTCCTCTTTAGGTGCAAGAGATGATGGACCACGAGACCTCCAGGCCACTAATGTGACCCCTCGTACTGCTATGTTGTCATGGAAACCACCATCACAGCCTGTGGATAGCTACATATTGACTTATCACGCTAGTGGTCAAGTAATAGAGGTTCGAAAAGTTACTTGTCTTAACTACTCTCTCTTTTTTTTGCCATGAACATGTCAGAGTTGGATGTTGCTTATCTTAATCTCCTGATGCCATCTTGTGAGTTTCTGCATTATTTGTGACAGGCAGTGAATGTGGACGGCACGTTAACACAGTACAGTCTGAGCAGGCTTCATCCTGGATCCCTGTACAGAGCAGTGCTACAGCCAGATCTAAGACCAGAAAGAGGACAAATCGTACCCAGAATCTCTACTGAATTCACTACTGGTACTCTTCTGATCTCATATGAATGTCATACTCCTAACTGCAGAGTTCTTCAGTATCGTTCTCCTCTTTCTTCTTCGCCCAGGCACACTGAGGTTCCCCTTTCCCACAGACTGCTCCCAGGAGCTGCTGAATGGCGTCCACACTTCAGGCGTGGTGGAAATCTTTCCTCAAGGAAAACTTGGAGCATCAATGATGGTTTATTGTGACATGGAGACAGATGGTGGAGGCTGGATGGTACGAGTCACAACTGGGAGTTTTTATGAGTCCCTGAGCTCTAGCAAAAGCGCTGAATACAACCCTTATAAAACATTCATATTCAAGTTCTAGAGAAACTGCATGTTGACAGCTCCAGATTTTGTTTTTAACTGGGAAAATGACATCGTCTCACATTTATTATGGAGTGATTGCAGCTTTAATGTTGCAGGACCAGTTTCTTTTCATTCATATAAAAGAGGCTTTTCTCTTCTGTCATGTTGCAGCTAATCTTGATGATGCTCCTTAGGCACGTTAGTCTTTGTTGTGGTTTCAGTGTCTGTTTTTGGAAATGCTCTTTGTGTGCAGGTCTTCCAGAGGAGGAAGGATGGCTCAGAGGATTTCTTCAGGGGCTGGAAAGATTACGTCAGTGGATTTGGAGATTTGAATGGAGAGTTTTGGCTTGGTGAGAGAAAGAAACTAATCATAACAGTGACACTTTTTTTTTTTTTTGCAGTTGGGTCACTTACCAAAAAGTTGATGATTTAAATAAACGTTGCTATTTATTGATTTCTTGCTAAAAAAAAAAAAAAAAAGAAAAAAAGAAAAAAGTAAGAGTATATATCTTCAATACATTGTGTTTGGCTGCACGGTGGCGCAGTTGGTTAGCACAGTGGTCTCACAGCAAGGAGGTTGCCGGTTCGAGCCTTGGTGTGGGCAGGACTCCAGCCGGGAACCTTTCTGTGTGGAGTTTG
>JBAMIG010000018.1:18072909-18090816 GCA_037177335.1 Kiunga ballochi
CGCCCGTTGACTGCTGGGATAGGCTCCAGCCCCCCCGCGACCCCGTTAGGGACAAAGCGGTAGATAATGGATGGATGATTTACATTGTTTGCTGAAATCATGTAAAAACTTCTGTTTACAAACTTTGGTGGTCAGACTCTCTTTTGTTTGGCAAAATAGAAAAACATAGTGAAGAAGAGAAAAGATGAAGACAAGATGCAGGCTTTACTGGAAGTAGTTGAAATTGCACCACTAAATACATTATGGCAAATAAATTGTAGTTCTTCCAACATCTTTGTTTTACTGAGTCGTATAAAGTACATTAAGATAAGATAAGATAAGATAAGATAAGATAAGATAAGATAAGATAAGATAAGCCTTTGTTAGTTCCACAGTTCATCAGTTTTGAGATAATTTTTCCATGTCTGAGCAGTGACTGGTTGACAGGAAGTAAAAAATAAAACGAGGAGGCTATAAAGTGACTTTAAAATCAGCACTTAAAACTGCAGGAATTCTTTGTCTTAGACAAGTATTACAACTGCAAATCTCAGCAGTTATTGTAAAGAGTCACTAAAACGGCAGAAAGATAAAGACATTTCTTTTTGGTTTAACAAAAACATTCAACGCAGATTTGAAAATAAAAGATCATCATTGAAAGACACAGCTGCCACCATAAAATCAGTTTAACAGGACAGATTCACTTCTGCTCATACTGGTGAGAAAGAAATAGAGAAAATACTGATCTCTGGTAGAAAACCTCACACGTTTCAAACAGTAGATTTTATTCTTTCAGGTCTTGAAAAACTCCAGAACCTAACAGAGACGACAAAGATGCTCCTGCGTGTTGACCTAGGAGATCAAGGCGAAAAGGTGTTTGCCAAGTATTCAACGTTTCAGATGGCCAAGAGGAACTACAAACTGTCTGTGGGCGGGTACAGCGGCACCGCAGGTGGCACACAAACCAACAAGTATAGTTGTTCATGTTAACCAGGAGGAAAAGCAGCACTAAATAATGGACTGTATTATCTTTTTCTCTGCTTTTCATGGCTTAAGGCGACTCTCTGAGCTACCATAACAACCTGGTCTTCTCCACCAAAGACCGAGACCCGGCACCTTTTATCACCCGCTGTTCCATTTCTTATCGAGGAGGATGGTGGTACAAAAACTGCCATGAGGCAAATCTGAACGGCCTATACGGCATCGATGTCAAACACCAGGTAATCGGACACACCTGAAACCATGACTGTGTTTATATTTATGTGTCTCATTGTGTGTCGAGAAATAAATTATCAAGCACAGTTTTTTTTGTTACATTTTATTTTAATTTTATGGCCTAAATTTGTGATGCAACCTTATGTGACTGAGTATTTTCATAATCTCAGTGTTCTAATATGCCTGAACTGTCATGACTCAGAATGCAAGAAACAACACAAATTATACATGGGAATAATTTGCTCCTGAAATTAGGTGTAAATGGCAATTTACAAGCAAGACGTTCCCATAAAATGTGGTTCCAATAAGAAAGAAAGTGGGAGAATGTTACAGTTTTTATGAAGGGAAATTGTGTGTAGGGGATCAGATGGAAAAGACTTTAATGCTCTGGCACCTTGGATACTTTAGTAAATAACAAATAAAAGTGTAGACAAAACTTTAACATTAATCAACTCTTATCATATTTTGTTACTGGCGACATGATTTTGTATGTGTGTATGTGTGTCAGGGTATTATCTGGACCTCATGGAAAGGAAAAGAGCATTCGATCCAGTTTACTGAGATGAAGATGAGACCAGCAGCCTTCAGGCCTCCAACCACAGGATAAGAGTGAGACAGATGATGATGGACAGTAACACACACATGCAGACAGCTGTGTGTCAACGCGAGTGCACATACACATTTAAAGAGATAAAAACTTTTTCTTTGCATTTGTATAGTCAGTTATCAGTATGTTACTGTAGATTGTACAGATTCCTTGAGTAGCATTTTCTTTTTCATTATGAAAACATGGAAGTCTCCCTGGTTTTATAACGTTCCATGTCTAACTTTGCAACCTTCAGTGATTTCCTGTGCCCCTACTTTCACAAATCTGAACCATAAATTGTAGATAGGCTACCTTTGGATAAATCCAAAGTTGGGCTATGCAAAATCTGCCAAACTCTCTTTTAAATAAGACACAGACCCATGGAGGCTTGGATTTACCCCTGCTGGGTTAAACAATACTTAATGTGCAGATTCTCAGCATACAACACAAACAGCATAATCATTAGTTCAAATTTGATCAGTCATAATCATCTACCTTAAAACTTAAAGAGAGAAAGAAAGTCAAATTATTAAATGAAGACTGCTTTTATTAAAAATAATAAAGTCTTGGAATATGATCAATGTGATTTAATCATGCATATGTAGACTTGCAGCAACATAGTTAGACTTTATAAACAGACTAAAGTTTGATTAGATAAACTTAAATCTAGACTCAATCAGTTTAAAAAACTTGTTTCTTTGACCATTGAACCACTGGCACCCCTGAAAATAAAAACAAAAAGAACTCAATTTGAAGATGCTCATACTGTAATTAGGCTACTGTTTAAAGCTAACTAGCTGAATGCTAAGTAGCTTAGCTTAGCTCAGTTAACAACACTTTTGATGCTTCTCAGATGCTTTCATAAAAAAGTGATTGATCATTATTCTTCTGTCAACAGAAACTTACGCCTCATTCATAAATTTCAACGTTTAAGAGAATTTTACTGGGAAGTGTAAGGATACTGGTGGAAGATGAATCCACATTGGGCCACAGTAGCAGCGTATCGGTGGCATATTAAGGGAATGTAGGTTCAATAAAGCTACTTAGAAATGTCTGTACATCTTTTATCTCTTCATGTAAACAGATTTATTCTTTGTCTACTGATTTTCTGGCATATTTTCAACTTTTTTCACATACAAATAAAGTACTCTTAAAAGGGTATAGGCTAAAAAACTCTGAGGAAGTCAGAGTTTCATCAATCCGTCAGCTTTGTCTCTCAAACTAAAATGATTTCCTGACACATTTAATTATAACTCAAATAAATGTATTCATAAATGCCACTATCTTCAGGGTCATCCCAGAACATGCTGGTTGCTTTGCCTCTGCAGGTAAAGTCTAATCTATTCTGTCAACTGAAAAAATATCACAAGGTTTGTCAATAAAGCTCCACGGTTTTCTGTAGTGGTTTTCTTCATTTAACAGTACGTTTGCAGTTTCAAAGGCAGTTTGTGAGCTCCATACTCATTTTTATTTCTTGTGAATAAGCTGATTAATCACGGTTTTGTTTGATTAAACAAAAGAGCAATAAATTGGAAACTTTTTGTTCATACATGCATGTTTTGTTTTTGTTTTATTTTCATTATTATTTAGATTGTATTTTTCACAAACCTATAAAAAGTCCTGTCATTTCATGTCCGACATGAATAATTGATATATATTTTTAACTTGTATTTTTGAGGCAAATGAGAGATCTTTAATATTTCTGGTTCATTTGCACACAATCAAACCAAGCACCAAGTCAAGGTCTGTTTAAACCAGTTAATGGTTTAAATCCTCCATTTATGAGGGAAGGTATTCGGCTCAGCTTTAAAGCTCCACAGCGCCCCCCACTGTTCATAGTGAGACACGTCAGCTGCTTCCTGTTGTGATGGTCAGGTGGGGGATGCAGGTTGAGTGTTGCTTTGTTGTATTTGTTTTTAATATTTCCCCTTATCTCTTTGTATGGTGCTAAAAGAATACAACAATAAAATGGCTGAAACTGAAACCCAAAAGGTCTCCTTTTTTAACATTAAAAATTAAGCACATTAAACCCTGGTTGTGTTAATGCTGTTATATATGCTCCCATTATTAAAGAGTATAATAAAAATATTCACTTTGATAAACTTTTTCTCTGCATTAAATTTTAAAGGGTCTTATGTTGTTCTGTTTTTCTGACTAGTCTTTTTATTGCTTAAATTTTTTTTAAGGAAATGGAAAAGTTGAAGATTTTTATGTCTATTTGGGATGTGGACTAGATAACAGAGTATAATGGGTTTCTTTTTAATCTTAATTGAATACTTACAATTTAATAATTCCCTCTATTTTTATAAGCTTATCATTCAAATTTACTCCATATACAACAACTTTTTCTTTTTAACATTTCATTCGCTTAAAGTTTAACAAACTTTCAGCAGGAATAAATGACTGAAATTATTGTCTTTGATATAAAGTGACTTCTTTTATTAATTGAAATTACCGTTTTTTAGAAAAATCTTAGAAAGTGAACCTATTCAAGCTCACGTTTTTATTCAATACTCGGGATAATGTACTTGTAGTTTTTCAAATTATTTTCTACAGGAAGAGGCCTGCTGATTACCAATAAGTAAGGTTTTGCTGTACTTCTGCTGATGTAGCTCATATCTCTTCCTATATTTGAAGAGGTGAGCCTGCTTAATAAACAATTACATAACAACATAGATTAAGTGAAGACTTTAGTGAAGCTTGATGAGCATAAATAAGTTGTCAAGCTGTTTTCAGACATTATTAAACAGCAACTCGCAAATTTTGTTGGGCTGTGGTAGAATATAATATATAAACTTTTTTTTAAACAATGTATTAATACGGACTGGTAATTGTGGCAACTTTTGCCCTTGACATGTAAATAAACTGGTAATTCTTCTGGCCACCACTAGAGGGCGCTGCTGAGACACTGCAGGAAACGCCCCCTGGTCCTCGATGGGAATTGACAAGGTTTATTCACGAGAAATACCGGATTATATTGTCTTTAAATAACTTCGTAAGCTGTTTTTAAGCATATAAAAGAGAAGAATAGCCTATAGGCTATTAAAAGAAGGGTTTGACTCAAATGTAGAATTAGTGGGTCCGCATCATTTCCCGCCTGGGGAAACTGAAGGGCTTTCAGAGTGGATCACTTCATCTAAACCTTATAGCTATAAACCATCTCTCCACTGACAACAACCTTTTCCCCTCCATGCAGCCAAACTCCTCATTGTCATCCCCTCTCCCAGGTCATCTTCCAGCTGACTGAAAAGGAGCGCAGCCAGTAGTAGGCTAAACGTGTCTTTTCCTCTTCCACGGGTCCCAGATGTCCTTTTAAACAGCTTTTGTTTTTTAATTGGTCCCCAGGGTACAGCCACACCCCACTCACCCACCTGCTTACCAAGCAGCCAGTCACACTGCACCTCTCTGTACCTGCCGGTCTGCTTGTTTACAGTTGCGTGCCACCTGGGACGGCTCACGGATCAGATGCTGGGAAAGTGATTGGCTCACCATGAGGTGGAAGATGCAGATCTCAGGTTGAGGAAACTGATCCCCAAACCACAAGACAGGCGACACCTGAAAGAGGGAGAGGGTTTTAGTGATTTACAGTTCAGGATAACAGTTTGGGACTTAATAAAACTGGACCTTTCAATTCTTCTTCTTAAAAGGAGGTGCTCATATAGCTTATATACCAAGCTTCTGGTTAGGACTGGTAAGTTTTTTTCACCTCTGTGTGTATTTTTCTTGAATTGTTTTGGATTGTATTTGCATTTATTAATTTAACTGTCTACTTAAATAATCAATTGATTCAGTAGGAGGACAGCTATACATCCATGAATGTTCAAATAGCCCTAAACATCAACAGTGAACAGCTGTCTTCAGTATGTAGATAATTGGTGGGTTTAAACACATTTATGTGGATTAAATGTATGAATGAAAATGTAAAAAAAAAAGTGTCATTAGTGACATTTAGTCTTATTGACACCACCCTGTTGATAGTCAACTCTGAAAAACCTATAACCCGTGACAAAAAGAAATCATGCTTGTGGAAGATGTGTTGATACGTTTCCCTATTTACCAAACTCTGCACATTGTTTTAAAAGTACACATAAAAAAAAATGTGTACTGAGATGATACTTTCATATGTGATGTTAATGCTGATGTTACTTTAGAAATGATCAAAGCTGCTTTTAATTTGTCAATAAATAAGCCAATCAGAGACCCTTTCATTGTGATGTGAATCACTAATACAACTGACAGGTTTTAAGACCCAGTCTTGCTGTTTTTCAAGCCAAATTGGTTGCAAAGTATTGAAAATAATGAAATAAATTTATAAGAAAGGCTGTTAAGGTAAATCTAACATTACAGACGCTCTTTCAAACCTCTAAACACATTTATAATTGTGACGAGGAGCACTAAATTCTCCCACTGTTTTTACAGGACAACGATGATGTCTCCAGATGATCAAATCCTGGAGGAGCTGTTGTTTAGCAGAGAACTCGGGGAAGAAGCGGAAGCTGCAGAGCTAGACATCAACCCGGCTGCTGTGGAGGAAAATTCTGCAACAGATAATGTGATTGTGTGGCCACATTTTCCACCCTAACCATGTGAACATTTAAACAAAAGAAAGAGAAAAGCACAACTAACTCAGTGTAGGCCTTCTAGTTTTCCCACTTAGACTTAAATAGATCCATAGAAAGTTTTGTGGCTCACTATGTTGTGCTTGGTGTGGTAGTAGAAGCAGCAGCGAGTCCTAAGTTGGTTTTTGAGGAGCAGATCTGAGCATTACTGTAAGTAGAGGTGACTCAGTGACTTTCACCCCTAGCAGTTGTGGTTTACTGTCAGGTGGAGATGGCACGATCCTTGTCTCATGTGTCAGGGCCACTGAGGTCTGTCTCAGCCTGAACTGTGTCCTTCCTGTTTAGAAAAAGTCAGAAGTATCAGCCTTTCTCTTCATTCTCATATCTCCTTCTACAAAATAAAACTCCTCAGCTTCATGCTGCTAACTTTATAATGAACTTGCTAGCCATGCTAGCACCTTGTTCCATTGTAACCGGATCATGTTGCTCTAGCTTAGTAAATGCTAACAGATTCAACATTTATCAGCTCTAATGAGGAAATTGATTAGCTGAGATTATGTATTGTCCCTAATAACACTTACTGAAAACAAAATATGACAGGATATCCCCCTCCTGCATTAGCTAATCTTGTACTACCATCTATTTAGTGTGGTGACAGGTGATCTGTGCATATCTGGAAGACATTTAACCTGTCAGTCATCTAAGGTTGCATCTGGGGTGTCAAAATAAAAGTCAGAGGTATATCAGTTCACTAGTTGAAAACTAACTTCTTTATCAAACAGCATTTGCCAAATGGTTTTAACATGCAAAACCAGTTCATCTAAAACCAGTGCTCTGATATCTGAGTTACTAAACATGTTTGTGAATGTTGAACCAATGTGCTTTCATATTTAATCCTTGTTTATTTGTCTTAGGCTACAATGGCTGTGTCCATCCAAGAGCCAATGATGTGTGCTGGATGTGGTGAGCAGGTATGTGACCGTTTCTTCCTATTAGCAGCAGGGAAGGTATGGCACGATGTCTGTCTTCGCTGCAGCCAATGCCACTGTGAGCTGCAGACACACGCTTCCCTTTACTGGAGAGATGGGAGCATCTACTGCCAGCAGGATTACTGCAGGTCCAGCCGATTCACTGAACCAATTTACCTCCCAAAATCCAAAGACATGGAATGAATGCCTGATTTCTGTGTGTTGCTTTTGATGATCAGGTTGTTCGGAGGAGGTCAGTGTGCTCGCTGTTTCCAGCCAATCCCGCCCTCTGCTTTGGTCATGCGATCTGGCGAGCTGACCTTCCATCCTCACTGCTTCTCCTGCCAGGTAGCTTAAAAGCTACAAGCTGTTCTTTCTTTTTATCAAATATAAAATGTCAAATAAATCCAAATATTTTTGATGTTTGGCAGGAATGTGATATGAAATTGATGCCAGGGAACCTCTACTGCATGCAGGGTTCAAATCTCTACTGTCAGTCACATTATTACAATGATGGAGACATTGTGCCACCGAAAGACGCTTCACTCTATCCTGATCTGAAAGAAGGTGAGTAAGTTTTAAGTAACAGAAGTAATACTTAGCAAACTGGGGGAAGTTACTAGCTTATATACTAAACTTTCCTATAAATACTGTGTTCTTATTTTAAACATGTAGAAATGTTCATTTGGGGTTCTGGTTTATGTTGGTGTAGGACTTGCAGCATTGGTTTTAATTAAAATGGTACATTTAGGCAAGGCAAGTTTATTTGTATAGCACCTTTCATGTACAGGACAATTCAAAGTGCTTTAAATGGAAACAGTAAAAGCATTACAGATATAGAAAAGAAATAAAAACAGCAAAATCACATTAAAAACATAAAAGTAATAAAAGTCATTATCATTTAGAGCAGGGATGTGCAACTCCGGTCACAGTCCTGCTTTTCCCTGCTGCATCACACCTGACTCAGATCATTTATGCAGAGTTTGATGTTAAGCTTGGACACGTCTGGTCATTTATTCTGATGTGTGTCAGGTGTGTTTCGGCAGGTATTTTTATAACACCTGCAACATATGGACATGCAGATTCCTGCAGAACCTGGCAACGTGCAAAATTAAACCAAATCCTGATACAGCTACTTTTTTTAAATTCTAAATCTTGTAACACAAAATAGCTGGGTTTATAAAACATATCTTTGAATAAAATGCAAGAAAATTGCATTTTTTTTAATTATATCTTTCATTCAGTTGAACCATCAGGTAGAAATAAAATGACTTTTTTTAGGGAAATGTACAGTCAGGGAATTATTAAATATACAAAAGCAGTATTTTTATGTACAGTACAGCTTGAATGTTTTGAGGCATGGACTCAATAACCAGAAATCAATACTCCTCGTCATTTAGATTCGTAGTTGTATTGTTTAAAGTCTTTCCTTGCATAATCCATGTTCAGGTTTGGAGCTGCAGCATTAACAATAAATCAATTTGTTCTTCCTTAGAAAAACTAAATAAGTTGGTACTCAGCATTTTCAGCCAAAATAAAGGATCTATCATCACTTACTTTATGATCCTGACTGTCTATTAGTCACTGAACATCCTCCATGCACAGCCTAGCACTGCTTCTCAGTCACCATGATAGTGATGATGTAAATGAGATTATTCTATATGTAATTTATTTTCCTTTCACCAGTTTTTCACAGTTTGCTATCAAGCAATGACTCGTGTTTCAGGCCATTTCTTTCCTAATTTTTACATTCCTGATGCTTTCAAATGTACATATTTCACATTTTGCATGTTTCTTTTAACAACTGTAACATCATGTTTTTACTTTTTCCAAATGTTAAACATAATTGGGAACAACAAACATCCACACCTCCGTTAAATTGTTTTCTTGATAGTCTTGTCATCCTCATTTCTAGTAGTCACTCTTCTTATTGGGGGCTTGGGGCAACTTTTCATATGTGAAGTTTTGACCTTGTTGATGTCAGAGACAGGTCAGAACCAGGTGTCAGGTGAAGGAGAGGACTCTGTCAGCAGCCCAGAGCCACGACTGGACGACAGGGTGGCGGGTGGTCGGGCCCGCAGGCGCACCAAGCGAATCAGGACGTGTTTTCGAAGCGAGCAGCTCAGAGCACTGGAGTCATATTTTGCCCAGAAGCACAACCCTGATGGTAAAGACTGGACTTCTCTTGCCCATAAAACTGGCTTGCCCAAAAGGGTGCTGCAGGTACATCCCATTTAAAAAAAGATAATAATGGGTTTTTTTTTTACATCAGTGCCTTTTAGCTTTAATGTAAAAATAAAGCAGCCATATTATGCTGCGTGTGTTCAACAGTGGCTAAACAATATTGATTATAGAAGTGAGAACAAAAAACAGGTTATTTCTGTGTTTTTAGATGATCAGTGTGTTGGTCCTGAGGGTTTTTTTATGTATTTATAATGCAGCTTTTCAGTCAGGATGTTTTGTGCATCGTTTTTGTTTGATGCTGTTTTTGCATGTGTTCTTAATGATTTTATCACCGTTTGTATTTGCTTCTTCCAGTCTTTTTTAGGTTATTTGCTTGCATCTTATCTTCCTGGTTGTTTTTTTTATCCCCTCAGGTGTGGTTTCAGAACGCTCGAGCCAAACTGAGACGTTCCCTTAACTCTGACGACTCTCAAGTCAACTCTCCCGCTGGTCCCCCCAGAGCTGTTACCATGCCAACCAGCTCATCGCCACCAACCTGCTCCCATTTGGACCAGCCACAGCGCTTTCCCACCAGCACCATTGACCAGACGCAGCTCTCCTTGCTCACCGCTCCAATCAGTGAATCATGTTTGAGTCCAATTATTGATCATTCATCGCAGGAGCTGCTGCAAAGTCCCAGCTTTTACCTGGATTACAATTCCCAGGGAACTCCAAGGTGTCTCTTCTCTTCAGAGTACCAGGGGGACTTTGGGGAGGCAGTAGGGTTAGAAAGGGAAGGTGACTCTGCTCATTTCAGTGTGGAATATTGTTAGATAAAGTTTATGTAATTTTATTTTCTGTGTTTTGTTTGCACTTTTTCTATAGTTTAGAGTTTTAAAGTACACACGTGAAAAACTCCACTTGAACTTTTGGGTTTATACCAGTTTTATAGTGTAGTTATTATCTGATGCAACTGCAGGTGAGAACAGTGGGTTGGTTATAGATGGGGTGTTAAAGTCCAACGCGTTTCATAAAATACCATGATTACATGTAACATAGGTGGGACTGTTTCATTAGAGTAGTAAATTAAATTAACCAGCCACACTTTCACTTTCATCTCCTTCCTCTGACTTTCTGTCATTCATAGAGTTTATGAATCAGGTGGTAATGAGCCTTCAAAAAAAGTATAAATTCTCCTTATTTTGCCATTTTAACCATAAATTAACTGTTTTTCAATGTACTAAACTATTAAACAGTCCAAATGTACTTCCTGAAATAACCTTTTAACTTCAGGGAATTTATTATAACAAACCTTAAAACACATATGTTGCATTTCCTTTATAATAACACATCCTTAAATTGTTGTGACGCTTTTAAAACAGACATTCTTTTTATAAAAGTGCTTTTTCATTTACTAAATTATTAAATGTTACTTTTACAGACAAATGTACAATGGGACTAGTTTTATTTTTAATCATATTTGACTTTTTATTAATCTGAATGTTGTATATTCCAGACAATACTAAATAGCCTGTTGTTATAATATTTTGATAATAGACTTTTTTTAAACGGATACAAACCAACAGGGTTAAACCTGGTATTATCTGCATCTCACTTCTCTTATCTTCAATATCTTTTTTATCCATTAGCTGTGCAACAATACATTATCTGAAAGAATTTGCTTTAAACTGTGTTTATAAAAAACTTAATTATTAACAACGCTTTAGTGAAAGCTCTAGAAAAGGCTTTTTGTGCGTGTGCTTCATTCATTATTAAAATGGCAGGACATTTCTAGGACCTGTTGCTGAATCCAGCCCTGCACGTGGCTCTTTTGCAGCATAATTGATGGTATTTTAAATCAGTTTGTGGCGTCATTTGTGTTGAGGTTTGAATTTGTCACAAGATGATTATGAAATTCTTTCAGGTGCGTTTGCATTGTCCCTATGAGACGATATTTATAATGAGCACAACAATATCTTCCTCCCGGAGACTTCCTCTCCTCAGAAACATCTTAATGACTCGTTTACATCCTTTTTCTCTCTCCTCTCAATCAAGACGCCACAATGAGGTGAACTTTCTTGTCCTTGTTGTTGAAATGGTCAATGTTTCTCAGCTAAAAGAATGATGCTTGTGGCGTCAAGGGGGTGAGGGGCCAATAAGGACAGGTGGTCCTTAGGGGGAGGATGGGTGTTTTTAAAGAGGTCTTCTGAGACAAGTGCTGGAGAAGATACAAGTCTGAAAGATTGCAAGGTAAGTGGCAAACAGGATGCAGCTATTTTACTTCTTTATGGCTGTTTTATTATACGCAAATGCACTCCTCGTGCTCTCCTGTGTACGCGATATGCATTAGATACTTTATTTTGGTGTGTATTTGTGTCCAGAGCAATAAAAAATCTTCATTTTTACATCAATAGAAGCTCTCCACAGGAAATATTTTCTTGTTTTTAAACTTTTCTCAGATAATTTGTGGAAGAACTGAGGATCATTTTCTTGAAAATGTCCACTTTTATATCACTTTAATTGTCAGACATATTATAATGCAGAACTAAAAAGTAAAGAACCTGTACCATAGCATTTCCATCACCATGCTACACAATCTCATCCTTGAAGATAGAAATCTTATGTCTGTTATAGCAAATCTTTGAACCCACTATTCAGCAGAGCTTATTTTTTTGTGTTGAACTCTATTTTTTTGCTTTAGTATATTTTTTTAAACAGAGAAAACCCTTTTCCTGGCACAGTTCCCACACAGGTCACACGTCTCGCACACATGCACTTATAGCCAAAGACTTATGGACAAACTGTGAAATTATACTTTGGAGTTCATGGACGTTTTGTTTTCATCAGTTATTCTGCAGCTATCTGTCAACTTTTCATTAGATGAATCAGTTGTATCTAATAAATGATAAACATTTTTACATATTTGGTTGTTTTTTTATGCTTGTTTTAAAAATCCTTTTTATTTTAAGGGCTTATAGAGCTCTTTAAAGTTAAGCATAACAATTAAAGGTTAGATATATAGATCATAAAATGCCCTTAAATTCCATGGAGAAATACGTTACCATTCAACATGATTATACCTGATAGAAATACCTTTTCTTTCCCAGCAGATTAAGTTAAAACTGTTCTTTTTTTTTTCTTTACTCATAGCACTCATTTTAATCATATTTTAAAATGCATTTTTACACGTATCTGTTCACTAAACACTGAAATTAAACTGAAGGCTCATCAGAAGCAGAAAGTTCAATGATGAACTTTAATCCTTCTTGCTTCTTGTCTCTTTCCAGATGATGTCTTTACATCTCGGTGCCTCACAGCTCACCTTCCTCTCCCTCGCCCTCCTCTGCTCCATCCCCTGTTTGATCACGACACATCCCAAAGCCTCCACCTCTCTGCTGCCTTCAGTGAATGGAGGCAAACTGGAGTCTGCACTGCAAGATTTCCAAGCTACTCTGACGGGGCTCAAGGATCCAATGTCAGAGTGGCCTCAAGATCATCTTTTAACCCCCAAAGAGGAGGAAAATGATGAGCCATGGGATGAGGAGGCACTGCTTAGGGCTGAGAGAGCCTTAATGGATCTGCCACTCTCTCCTTTCATTGGGGATAATTCTTTAGAAAACATCCACTTTCAGGATGGAGAAGATGGGTGGAAGAGAAACGATGCTCTGACCTCCATGGCTGGAGGACTCCAAGCTGTCAGTCGCGAGAAAGGAGGATTTGGTTTCCGCTTTGGGAGAAAAAGGTGGATCAAAACGGGAAGGTGGGATGCAGAGGAAGGGGCAGAAAGGACACAAAGTGAGGTGAACAAGAGAAGGAGGAGAGAGGAGGCTGATGGGAGAAGGAAAGTGTGAAAAATGTTACAAAGAAAAATCTGGGCGTGGTGATGCACTTCAAGTTTGTTTTGGCGAGTAAGGAGACAGCAATGGCCAAAGCATTACAGAGAGAATAAAAATGAATTCATGTAAATAATGTATGTCAAAAGCTGCGGGGAAACTTGCTTTGTGCATCACTGCCTTAAAATAAAACAGACAAAAAAATGGTTGTTTTTTTTTTCCGATTGTCCTTAAAATATGTTCAGATCCAATGTTCATATGATTTCAAGTTAACAATAAAAAGACACAAAAGAAAAAAAACAATAACAAATTTGTCCAAGTATTAATTAAACACGGTTGTTTCTGTGTGTGTGTGTGTGTGTGTGTGGTAGATAATATCAGATACAGGTGCATTGAGATGTGTGTGGTGGCAGCAGGTATTTGTTGAGTCTAATCATGAATAACTCATTTTCAAAATACAGATTTGAACTATCATCCATGAACTCGTGAAGATTGTGAACTAATTGTCTGCCACATGATGCACTCACCAAAAGTTAATCATAACATGAAATATACTGAATTATTTAGCTGTAGATCTGGAAGAGCAATCATTTGCCAACCTGAAAGTTGGTAGTTCAATTTCAGACTACTTCTGACTACATGCTGAAGTGTCTTTGGGCAAGTCACCCTTCAGGATATTTGCTAAATTACTGAAAATAAAATAATGTTCAGGCTAACATTGATTGAACCTAAAAGGGGGACAAATCACATTTACCTGACGTTGCCTCAAATTTTCTGGTCTTTGCTTTTGTTTTGTTTGGTTTTTGTTTTGTTTTGTTTTTTTTAGTCAAGGGTTAAACAATAGTTACATTTGTTAAGGCTTAAGATTGCTTGCACAGTAGTTCATCACTGTTGCCAAACTGTGCACATGTCATGAACCCAAATGCACAAATGTGTCCAAATTCACTTAAAACAGAAAAAACTACCTTATTCATGTTCCTGTTCCATTATTTTGTGTTATTAGTTTGCGTCATATTAACAAATATGAAATTCGTGTTGGTATATAGCCTCTTTTTATGAGCTTGTCTCACATTGATATTCTCAGGACTTTATTCCTTTTTCAAATCTATTTAAATATTTACAATTAGCACCACCTTGTGGGAGAAAAGAAAACTGCAGGGGAAAATAATAAGCTTTGTGAGCATTTACACCATTTCTAAAACCAATAGTGACACTAAACCAAATAAAATCCTGTCTGAAGCTAACATTTAGTTACAAAATTTTTCTATTAGAACCTGTGCTAATTTAAATTCTTATATAGTCCTGCTTCATAAGTGCTGGATGAGTCCTTCCACCACTTCCTGTAGGCATGCTGCAGGAACAGGTCTTTTATCACCTCCGCCAAGCAAAGACCTTTTCGTGGAGAAAAGCAAAGACTTTTTCTGGAAAGTCTATTTGTTTGTCTGTTCTGAACCGATTTTTTTTGCATTTTCAGGAAACTTTCGACCGGGGACAAGGAACAAATTATTACATTTGTAGGTGATCGGGATCACCGTCTGAATCCAGGAGTGTTTAAAAGAATACTTTATCATAATAGCCTAAGCTATACGATAGTAAGCTTGTAGGTCTGCTCTCCGAGTGCTTTTCTAGTTTAAAAAGAAACAGGTATGTGCAGGGCTCTCATTTCATTTTAAAAACAATACTTTTCCGTGTTTACAGGTTCATCAGTGTGACAGGGCAAAACTTCAGTCAACACTGTTGTAAAGACACAATTTCAGTTTGTTCAATAACTATTAATAAGTTTTAAAAACCCAATATTTTAGAAAACATTAACCTACCGCAATCCAAGTGGATGCGATAAACAACATAGCCTAATGAAGGATCTGAAATGTGTCCTAATTTGTCGTTTATTTCAGCTCAAACTGTCTGCAGCTTTTACTAGGTTGCCTGCTGCCAAACATCCACCGGTGTAATTTGCCTAGCAACGGGGAAATAAATATTTGATTGGCTGCTGCGCTGTCCGCCTCTACAAGGAAAATGCATCCACTCATATGAGAATAAGGCTGCTCTAGTGATGGGGATATTTTTGTATTTGCCTATAATATGTGTCAATATAAATAGATTCCACAGGAACTGGCCATTTTGTCTTCGTAGGTCAAATCATGGATTAATTAGACCTATTGTCACAGTAAAGGTGGACAGTATAGGCATACTGTAAAAATAGATAAAAACAAATATGGGACATTGGCCACTTCCGGCTTCTTCGCAGTTCTCATTAACAGTTCTAATTTTTAAGTTTCTTTTATGCTCTTTCTAATGGTCACTATTATGTCTCAATAATTTATCATATTATTTCTTTTTATTTATTGAAAATCTCCGTTCACAAAAAAGATCAACTGTAGCAATGTAGAAGTAGCAAAGTAACAAATTTGTAGCCAATAAAGGGAAACTATGGTGGAGCGTTCACTGATCCTCGTACGTTTTGTTGTTTCACGTGTCTCGGATAACGCTACCTGGTGAACAGGAAGTAGTTTAGCAATTTTTTTAAAACAGATTAGGTATGAGATAGTAAAACCATTTGATGTGTGTGTGTCTGTGTGTTTAGTTACATTACTGAACTTCCCCTTTAGCCTAATTAGGCCTACAGAAGTATAGGTTACTCCCAAAATGGGTAAGAACAGGGGAGATAGAGGTCCTTCTTGAGATTTTAGACTCTTTCCCCTAAAATAAATTAGAGAGGTTAGTGATGGTGTGTTAAGTTACATGATAATAATGCACCTTTCAATAAAAATATATCTTTTATATATAGTATTAAACATGTTATTTGATTATAGGCTACATATAAAAAATGTTATTTTATAATAAAACACAAGTGAATGAACTTAAATAAACAATCAATTTTTTTTTAAGTTGGATATTAACACATAGAGTTGCTCCGTTTTGTTTAATAATAGTTATTTTGACCCCACACGAGTAGGAGTTAGCAAAAACATGCAGCCCTGAATGCATCTAACAGGAAAGGCAGCATTGGCTCCAGGAAGTCTCGTCATAAGAGTAAACGCAGAACAATAAGCGAATAAAAACATTTTTAAAAGAAGAGCTGAGCCTCTTTATGGTTCAGAATGATTCTTGCCGTGATTTTTGTCATTTTAGGGACAGTGCTGACGGTTTACAGCGGTAAGTTTTTATGTTTTTATATGTAAAGGGGGTCAGGCTGAAATCGAAAGTTAAAACGCTTTCTGCCTCGTATGATAATCATTCATAATTTTAGTAATGAGCACTAATCGTTTAAGGTAATGAAATATAGAGTTAAATCTAACACAACTGCGTGTTTTTTTTTGTTTTTTTTTACACCGTTTAGAAACATTTAACTGTATAAAAACAAAAAGGCCGAAACATTAGACATGGTTAAAAAGCTCCACCTGCTGGCGGTGGGTGGGTATTACATCAGAGGCAAAGCAATGACGCGGTTCCCCTCTCTGCACTTCTCATCATCACTGATACAGGATGTGTCATGTATTGTGTCATCTTGTTGTTTGTTAAACTTATAGATTGTACTATTATGCAAACATATACTGTAGATAGTATAATGTCAGTTTATAAGTCTGTAACCAGAATAGGATTTGGTATAAAGTATCTTGTAAATGTAAACATGGGAAGGAGTTGTTTTTCTGATTTCTGATTTTATACCGTTGTATGTAAATGAATTCTGACATTCTTGTGAAACTGAGTTGTCATAGATTTTTATTCAGAAACAGAATTTTCTTGATTATGTTTGGCTTTAGTCTGCTCCTCTTACTGTAACTCATTCATCAGATGGGAAGTAAATCAACAGCTTGAGACGTGACGACTCCAACTGGTTCACGCTGCAAGCAACACTGCAGTATCTCTCACACACATTTTCTGTTTCAACCTTTCCAAAACTCTGAACTTATCCATCCAAAATATGGCTTTTTCAGTGTATTTAGTATTAGTTTTGTGTGTTTGTCAGTAATTACCTCTACATAAGTGTATGTTTACTTAATTCAATCTAATCTAATCTAAAATAATCCTAATGTGATGCTTTCCCTCAGTCTGTTTAGAAATAGTAATGATGCAAAACCACTTGCAGAAATTGCCTCCTCCCAAAAACCCTGCACATTTCAGATTCTTTTTAAATAATTTAGATAGATAAGCGTTGGTGTGATCACTTTTCCATTATTTTGAGTTATACTGTAGTTAAAATTTAAGGTAATTTTAATATTGGGCTTTTTTTTAGAATATGACAATGATAGAAAATCTTAGGATGCAGTAAATAATTAAATGATTAAATGCATTGCAAAAACCTTTTCACTCCTGTGACAGTTTTATTCCTCCGTAGGTGAGGATAAACAAAGTCTGAAATACAGACTCTAGTGTTGTGTTATAAGGTAAACAAGTCCTTTGTTTGAACATTAATAAACATAAATGATTCTAGGATCAATGTGAAAATTGTACTTATTGAAATGTAAGTGGGGGATTTTTGTGTACTGGAAAGAAATCATGTCTTTCAATTTAACTCCGAAACATAAAACACAAACTTGCAAACAGTACTCATCTGAGTCTTTTCTTCTTCTGTGGTTTTCAGAGTCGCATTCCCTGACGTACAT
>JBAMIG010000018.1:18098075-18109248 GCA_037177335.1 Kiunga ballochi
ACCACATCTCCTCTCTGGGCCCTGGGCTGGTGTCCTGTGGCTGCGGCTGACTCCGGGTGCCTGGTGTGGAGGTGATGCACACCATCACCTCCACTTATGCTTTCTCTGCTGGTGCATCTGTATCTAGCCTAATCTATGTGACCGCACCATTGTCTTTAGACAACACGTGTGTTTGGGATACAAATGCGTGGGTATATGTGTGTGTGCGGTGGGAATGGACGATTGGGGGTGTGGATATGTAACATTTGTTTTTAATGATTTATGTTTTAATAAACTGTAAAACACTTTGTGTTACATTTAATGTATGAAAGGTGCTTTATAAATAAAGTTTTATTTGATTTGATAAGAAAAAAGAATATGAGTCAGCATCAGATCAGTTTTCAGTAATACACATGTGATTGACAAAAAAAATGTTAAGCAGCATTAGAAAATAAATGAGCTGCTGTCTGTCCTGCAGGTGACAAGAGACAACACAGAAGCTCTGTCTAAAAGGAGTCCTACTTACAGTATAGTTGTCTCGTACTAAACCTTAAGTAGACTTTACACTGGGATCATATCAGTACAACAACACAATGTTTTTTTACTGTCATCTTCAATAAATTATGTCATACACAAACCTCTCTGCGCTTCTCCTGTCAGACTGAGGTGTGAAAAGCTTTTCTGCTGCCAGTATAAGAGACGTGTTGTATTTGAATCCTCAGGGGTCTGAACCTTTAGGTCACATAGTCTTTTTTTCCATAAAGTTGCTTTAAATAGTGAAAGTGATCTGATCACACCAGCATGATCAAATAGTAGATGGACATTCAGATAATGAGTTACTGAGGGATTATACTGGTTTACAATAAACTGGAAGTAAAATGAAGACAGGCTGTTGAGATGTTTGCACAGAAATGAGAAAGAAAAAAAAAAAACGGTACTTTTTGTTTTTGGTGAAACAGCAAACATGTTTGTCCTCCTCTCCTCCAGGTCACAGACTACTTCCTGGTTATCAAGAAGCCCATGGATCTCTCCACACTGCTGACCAACATCGATGAGCACAAGTACATCACTGTCAGTGAGTTCATGTCGGATGCAGACCTCATCTGGCAGAACGCTCTCGAATACAACCCAGACAGCAACCCTACAGGTGAGCATGCTGTCATCCTGACGAGCCAGAATGGCTTAATGACCATTTTCATTTTCCAACGGACCACATGAGAATACATACATCCTCACACAGACTAGCTGTAAAGACTGTTTCAGCTTTAAAACAAAGGCAATTTTTATTTTTTTGCTTTTATCGTTGACGTACATGATTTACTGCAAAATCAGTAGATTTGATTTGTGTTTGTTCCTGATTTGAATTTGGGTTTAGCAGGTGAAAAAGAAGCAGATTCAGATTACAAAGGGGATTAAAACAGACAAATCACAGTAAACTATCCTGACAGCTGATTCTATGTGAAACTGTGTGTGTGTGTGTGTCAGACCGCCACATCCGTCACCGTGCGTACGCTCTGAAGGACATGATTCGAGCCATCGTCAAAGATGAGCTGGATGAAGACTTTGAGAGAGACTGTGAGGAGATCAAAGAGTCTCGCATAAACAGAGGTGAAACCTTCTTCTCTCTGTTTCTTTGGTTTAATGACCGAATATCTGCTGATATTAAACAAAGGATGTTTGTCTGAAAATGTTTCTGAAAGACCCACCAACAGCAAACATAATCTTTTTGTTGGCAGAGTTTTGTGCGACCGGGGCACATCGAATGGGCATCAACCATGTCTGCAGATCCGCATTCTCACGAAACAGTACTGGGTCTCGAAGTAAGTGGGGAGAAAAAACAAGTCTGTGCTTTTGTTCCTTAAAAAGAAACTCAAACTTATTGGTGTTATTGTGTCAAATGACTCACTAATTTAAAAATATGTCGTTAAAATATGATATATTTACTATGCTAGTCAATTATTTCTAATAGTGTTAGTCCCAGTTGTGTATATCTACAATACTCATCATCATACATTCAGCTGAGATACGATGTCTTTATTAATGACATCTCTCTGCATTCAAGAAGGTTAAACAAGCCCAGCAGCTCTCAGTCAGATGGTACAATACTTTTATTTTTATTTCTGAAGTGGTACATGAAGTAAAAGGTTTGAAAACCACAACTGTGGGACTGTAACAGACATCTTTTTTTACATGTCATGTCCACATATATGTAACTAACCAGCATACATTTATCAAAACAATCAGGTCTTTTGGATTGAGGAGATCCTTCTTAATGTTAATTTCTTTCCCTGCAAAGATTATTTCTAAAAATATGGACATAATGTGTTTCAAGAACACTACAAACAACGTTACTCTTTCTTATTTAGACATTGTTATTTAGTTGATATGTTTTAGAGCAGGGATGGGTAACTTCGGTTTTTCCCTGCTGCAACACAGCTGACTCTAATCAGTGGCTAATTATCTCTGCTAATTAAGTCTGATGTGTATCAGGTGTGTTGCAGCAGGGAAATTCCCAACACTTTGGACCGAAGTTGGCCATCCCCGTTTTAGAGGAATGAAACTGAATGTGATATCAGGAGAAAAACCCTTTAAATATGTGAAATAATAATTGATACATAAATTAATTACTATTTTTTAATGTTTTTAATGATGAATAAAAGTGTTTATCAGAGTTTATTTCCATCTGCATTCCTTGAATAAGAGAAATCAGGGTGAATCTGTGATCACTTGAAGCTGCTTGAAGAGGTTTTATTTAAACATTCGAGGTGCAGAGCAGGAGAGGAAGAGAGGAAGAGGCAGAGAGGAGAAAAGTTAAGAGGCAGAGGAAATGGAAATGTCAAGAGCAGCTGAAGGGATTAAGTGGAGAGTAATGGAGGTTCAGAGACACTCAGCCCAGACTTTCTGCTTTGTATAATGAAGCTTCCTCTTCTCTCTCAACCCTCATCCCCAAACTCCGTTTGACTTCTCTTTGTAGTGTGTAAGAAAAAGCGTTACAGAAGGCCTCGAAAAACCAAATGGAGCACCGGTGTCATTCCGAAACCCAAGAAAAAGAAGACACCTGTCCAGACTTCGACTTCCTGCTCCTCCATGTCCAGTAGTGCTAATTCTGAGTCAAGCACAGATGAGAATGAAGCAGCTGAAAGCAGCTGGGAGAATAGTTCCTCTGAATCCAGCTTATCCATCTGGTCAGATAGCAGCGATGAGGATGGAAGTTACCTGACAGATACAATGACCAGGTATCATCTTAGCTTAGATGCTATCACAGGAATCCGAAATACCCTAATGAATGGGTACCACCACAAACCGGCTGACAGTAAGCTGGCTAGTGGAGTCCCAAAACGGAGGCAAAGCGTCGAGCAAACCAAAACCTCAAAGACTGCCCCAACCCCAAAGAGGACCACGAAAGGCGGCCGTTCGGACAAGTTAGGTCTGTATTTCTACTGGATTTGGAGCAGGAACTGGACTAATTGGAAGTGTGAGCCGCTTGATTTACTAACTGTCTGCACCGAACTGCAGCTGAGCTTCAAAACACATCAAAGTGTTTACACAGGTAGTGAAGTGTACGCTGCTGCTGCTTCTCCTGAGCAAGCTTTAACAGGCCAACGCTTCCCAAAGCTCTGGGCGTCGAGCCAAGCTGACACAAGCCTGAGATGTGGACAGACGCTCTCTGATATCCCAGCACTGAAATGTAGAAATGTCTTTAGTTTACTCTGTATGAAATCGTTTACATTTCAGAAAACAGGTGACTTTCTACTTTTAGATGAATTTCTGTTTCTGTTCTACAAGTTTAAATAATTTAAATTAGTTCATCCTGGTATTTAATGACAACATTTATTATTTTTATTAATTAAACAGCCTTGTGTGTGTGTGTGTGCTGTGTAAACCCTGGTGATAAACCTGATAAAGACACAGTTTAGTGCTAAAAGAAGCCTAGCTTTGCTCATCCTTGCTCTCTGTATCTTCCTTCCCAGAGGGCAACAGAAAGCTCGAGACGAGAACCAACAAGAATGTCTCGCAGCGAAAGCAGCAGCTCAACGGAGACAGATCTGTGGAGGTTCCCGAAGATGGAGCGTCGCCGCTGGTAGTCGATCAGAACAAACTGAAGGTGGGGCACTTTAGATTGTTTTATAAGCCGTTTCAGGGCATAATATGCTGTTTGTTTATATTTTTACTATAATTTTTTTTTATTATTGTTCTAATAACTCATTAAAAAAATTAAACTTAAAAAAAAGATATTTCATCTCTCACACAAACTGAGTACGCTGTTTGTGATTTACAAATAACATATTCATAAATTAGAAAAGTAAAAAAGTACAAATTTGAAATAAATCAGAGGTCTGAAATGGGAGACTGGTGGACTAATGGGAGTGGTAAGAAAATAGTTTCTGAATGTTATTCTTGGTGTTTTTAGGAGTTGCTGAACAGAGCTGTGGCTAAAACAGAAGGCGCTGAGGTAGAGCCTCTGGAGAAGCTGTACGCTCTGCTGGCTCAATGCATCTACAGACACAGAAACAACTATAACAAGATGGAGCTCATTAAGGTAAAGGGACCTCACAAAGCTTATCTTATATAAATGACCCTTTTTATGTAAGTGGTATCACCTTGACAGTCATGTCAGAGATCCTGTCTCTGTGATGTCCCACTCAGCTTACCTTATAAAAAGTCTAACTCGCTGATGCTAGATGCTAATATGAATTAGTATCCAACAAAATGGGTCAATTCATACAAGATCATTTATTCATCTGTTTATATTTTGGGTGTGTTTTTAGGAAATGAAGGCAGAAATCGACAACTTCTCCTGAGCAATTTGAATAAAAACCTCAATATACTTAAATGTGAAAATGTTTAATGCTCCTTCTTTTGGATTAAGGTATGTACACACAGAAACTCCATATTACCTCAGTATTTATTATGTAAGAAGCTATTTATTACAGAGTATTTATTCCTGTTGCTGATTTTGTTTGGAAAATCTATTGATGTTAGTGCTGATTGATCTAATCATGATGTGAGCTTTAATAAAATTGTTATGAAGGGTTAGTGAAAGTCATTGTTTTTTTGTACCAAAATCCACAGAATGGCTGCTTGTGTTCATTTTTAGTGCTATGCCAAGAGCTACAAGTAGAACCTCCACACATTCACACTTATAACCAAAAATGTGTTTTTGGATTGGAGTTTTTGGCAAAACCCGGAAAGTTTTCTCATTTTTGCTTTGGCAGCTTATTTGCTATTGAGCTTAATATAATGGTAATTTTACAGTGTGTGTTTTTCACTGATTATTATGCATTTTAAAACTATAGTGAAACAAACTACAACATTTAATAGGCTTGTGTACCCAACTTTACATCACGGAATAAAATTAATTTTAAAATAAACTTCAAACTACATTACTTTGACTTTTTAAAGTCTTTCTCCACCACTGGTAGTAGGTTAATGGTGCTCATGAGTTTGGTTCAGTATATCAGTGTCAGGTCTTGCATAATTTCATCAGCACAGTTTGGTGGCCTATTTCTGCGATGATAGTACACAGCTGAGGCGCTGCACGCGCCTGTCTGCCTGACGTAAGGACGCACATGAACCCTCAGCCCTGACGCTGATGCAAGGAGAAAAAACAAATAGATGCGACAAACTGACCTTCTTGCACCAATGGACGGTTCCGCTTCACACAGCTGCCTTCAAAATAAATGCTTGTCTGATACAGGTTGGGTGATTTGATCCATTTTAGACAAAACACTGAGGGAATATACAGGTACATCTCAGGAAATTAGAATATTATGAAAAAGCCATGATGCACTACTTCCTGCAAAAAGAGCCCTAATCAAGTATTGAGTGCATGGAAAAGAACATACTTTTTCCAGAAACCTGACATTTCTGTTTAAAATATCCTTTTTTAAATTGATCTTATGTAGTAATCTAATTTTTTGAGACACTGCATTTTGGTTTTCATTATGTAAAAGCCACAATTATCAATATTTCAAGAAATAAATGGTTGAAATGTTTGACTATGTGTAATGAATCTATATGATATATAGGTTTCACATTCTGAAATGACTCATGAAGAATATTAAACTTTTTCATAATATTCTAGTTTCCTGAGATGTACATGTAATTCCCCTGAAGAATTACTCAGGGTATCCTACCAAAGGATATGCAAGCCCATAAACTTGACTAGCAGCCATTTGTGCAGCTTTGTTTATAGGCAACCTATACGGTCAAAGGATTGAAGTGTAAATTTACTTAAATTATTTGTAAATTTATATTAAATTGACTTTATTATTTTATTAATAAATGTGAAAAATACTGACAAATATTTTCACTTAAACCTGTTAATTCTTAATAGGGGGAGTGGGAACATTATAATCTAAATATTTACCTATTGAAGTTATAATTTCTCTACATTTTTAGTTAATTAGACTTGGTGGTTTATTATATTTTTTCATTAGATAAATATAATATATACTTTATCAACCCGCTTTAAGAAAACAAACGTATGACAATTAAAAGGTTTATACACAAACTTAAAACGAGTCGGTCTTTTATTTTGGCACCCTCAAAGCGGATGTACTTCTTGACTGTTGCTAGCTTCCCATGGCGGCACAAAAATGGCCATCGTTGCATTCGGTGAACTATCAGTTCCTTTTTTTTTTTTTTTTTATGAAACCTACATTTTCCTAAACAAAGCAGCAGACTAAACAATGCGAGTCGAAGCAGGACAAACGGAAACCGGAGCTAACGGGCGGTAGTCAGCTCAGTACCGGCCATCGGTGAAGCTCTATTTCCAGTTGTGGCAGATGGGATCCTTGGTGATATTGGGCAAAAGGCGGAAGACTGCGTTCAACAGACCGACTCAGCGATGCTACACAGCTACAGCCGTTAGCCAGCCTACTGTTTATTCCAACATGCCAGTAAACTGGAGCCATTTGAACAGGTAAACACGCGGACTGGCATTAGAGAGTTGGCATGGTCGGTACATGCTACATACCCTCTGCTACTCCTACTGACTTTGTTCCTTGTCACTGCTGAGCTAGCTAACATTAGCTAAAGGGATGTTGTGTATTTCTCAGACATCAAGCTAGCTGCAGTGATGCGGAACATTTCATCCAAGCGTATTAACAGCTCCAGTGTTTTTGTTTTAGCTGGCGTGGTAAATGTCCAAGTTTATCAGCAATGTGTCATGTTGAAAGTAAAGGTTCAGCATTCAATTTAACACCAGAAAGTAAGAATTAAACCCATTTTCTGCAGTAAAATGTCACAGTGGCTGATTTGTTTTTAGTTGTCTGGTACAGCTGCTTCACAATTAAGAAGTTGGGACTCTTTTGAAGGTGACAAACTAAATCTGAGGAGGGTGGAGATGATAGGAAGGAAAAACTTTTATCTAATCCAGGGAATATTGTGGCGTTTCCCATCATTTAGACAAGCCTGTACCATGAGATGTTTGTTCAAAGTTTTCTATTGGAGAAAATACTGAAGTTCAGCTTCTTCTACTGGCATTAGCAAATATAAAACCAGTTCATAAAAAAAATCAATTGTTTAAAAGTTACAAATAACTACAACTGATAAATGGGTAGAAAATCCTGTTCACATCATAAATGGAATCACTGGTGTCCTACCAAAAAGCATTTAATAATAATATGCTATATATATATATATATATATATATATATAGAGAGAGAGAGAGAGAGAGAAAAGACAAAGGTGTGTGTGTCTGTCTGTTTATACCAACCAGGTTTTAATCATCAGTCTGTTTTTTTACTGCACAACTCTTTAGTTAGCCTAATTTTTAAGAGTGCTCCAAAATAAAGATGGAAAGGAATTTGTATAAGGATGATGGTAAATGCCATGGAGACATGCAAAAGTAACTGGAAATAAGTTAGGATAAATGGTGATGGAAGATAAGTAGAAACTGTGCTAATTGGGGTTTTTGTCCAACTCCTCCATCAGAAACCTGAGTTGGTCAACCACTGGTCTACTTTCACTAATTTTCTATTAAATCTTATTTTTTTGTTGCTCTGTTTAAGATTTTATGTAAACCACAGGTGTCAAACTCTATTCCTCACAGCTGCTATTCCTCAGTTTTCTGTTGTCTTCCTGTTCAAACACACCTCATTAAAATTAAAGGGTTGTTTTGAAGAAGTCAAAGAGAAGCTGTTTGATCCATTTTATTGGGTTTTTGGAGCAGAGACACAACAAAACCTGCAGGATTAG
This sequence comes from Kiunga ballochi, assembly GCA_037177335.1. Lineage (NCBI taxonomy): Eukaryota > Metazoa > Chordata > Actinopteri > Atheriniformes > Pseudomugilidae > Kiunga > Kiunga ballochi. Next base: position 18,106,257 of record JBAMIG010000018.1, read on the forward strand.
CAGCCCTCCAGTACCAGAGTTTGACACACCTGGTTTACGCCCTACAACTTGTGCAAATCTGCTGTCTCAGCTCTCTTAAGCACCCCCTAGTGGTGTTCTCAGGTAAGTATTCCAGATAAACAAGCATGTAAACCACTGTGTGGACAACCTGCATTATGTTAAGTTAAAAGGGAAACATATTCTCAGACTGTTGAAAGTAATTTAAGGCTCTAGGATATGTTATGTACTACTATGATATGGTAATAATCCTGAAGGTCTAGATGACGATATTCATCACAGATATTCTTCTACAGTTACTGAATCCTCAGGTCTTATTGGTTGTCAGATGATTTTTTCCTGTATAATTTTATGACTTTAAAATAGTAACTTCAGAAGATGTCTAAGCCAACACTAATCAGTACCCCTTTCTTCATCTTCAGGATTTAAAGGATAACCAATGAGCATCTTTATTTATGGAACCGCAACAGAACAGTTTGAACTAACTTAAGTACTTCACTAAGTTGACTAAATCTCAGGATGGCGAGCAGGAGGAAATCCACCATCCCCTGCATGGTTCCCCCCCGAGAAATCGTAGACTCAGATCAGGAGATGGAGGACATCATGGACGCATCAGATCCCGAGGATAGCAACGGATTAGCACCTGCATCCAGTGACGTGTCTGTTCCTCTAGAAGAGCAAGGCGAGGACAGGGACATCAGACAGGATGTGGTGTCGGAGCAATACCTGGACTCGAGCACAGCAGAGGGAGGGTACGAGTGCAAGTACTGCAGCTTCCAGACGTCCGATCTCAACTTGTTCACGATGCATGTGGACACGGAGCATCCTGACGTTGTCATTAACGCCTCCTATGTTTGCATGGAGTGTGGCTACTACACAAAAAGGTGCATAATTCACGTTTATTTTCAGACCTCGGATACTTTTACGGTATCATGATTGCAATGCTTTATAAAATTGTCCATGCTCTGCCATGCTACCTCATTCATGTTAACATGGACTAAAATCTGAACATGTTTAGCTGTGTTGTTATTTTATAACATTTTGCTATTTCCTCATATTTTTCAGTTATGACTCACTTCTGGCCCACAACTCTCGGTCACATCCGGGTGAGGACAACTTCACACGTACGATGGTGAAACGAAACAACGAGACTATTTTTCAGCAGACAGTCAATGACCTCACCTTCGATGGCAGCTTTATCAAAGTGGAGGATGACGAAGCGGAGGAGTCTTCCTGCAAAGCCATCCCCCTCAGCAAGACCCCCATTATGAGGATTAAGAGCCGACAAGAACCCAAGAAGTTTGCCTCCACGCATAAAATGAATATTGACGATGTCATCAAAGTGGAAAGTGACGATGATGATAACAGCGAGCCTCCTACGCTATCACCCGCCCCAGTGATCCCCGCTGCAGCTCCATGTCTTATCCCTGTATCAGCGCCAGTGCAGGTCCAGACTGTCCCGCAAAGCATCGTGGTAAACAGCCCCAACGTGCTACAGATTAAAGGCGGCTCGGGTGGCAGCGGAGCCGTCCTGCCTCCAGGGACTCTGGCTCAGGTTCTGTCAGCTCTGCAGACCCAGCAGAGCAGCACACAGACACAGCTTCTGATACCCATCAGCAGCATCCCCACTTATAACACAGCCATGGACAACAACGTCCTACTGGCCAGTGCCTACAACAGGTAGGTGTAGTTTTTTATTCTACTGCCTGACTTCAGGATTTCTGCACCGTTTAGGATGTTAAAGCAATCTCTTATATTTGTGGTTCTACTGGGTTATTTGGAATTAACTAAATGTTATTTTATCTGCTCAAAACAGGTGTCTATTATAAATGAGACGGCATGTCTCAATGGGACTACCTGTCTCAATAAAAGTTAGATAAATAAAAAGGTTAAATTTAACAACTATGAGCATTAATGAATTCTACCTTGCTAAGTAAATATGTAGAAATGCATAAAACTAAGTATTCATTTTCTACTGTTTGAATAAAACTTGAGGAGAAAATTATCAAAATGAGTATTGACCAATAATCAATCACAAAAATGGCAAAATATTGATTAGATAGCTGTAATAATTCTATCTGGTGGGACAAATAAATGGACCCTATTTGTTTTCCATAACAAACTATTAAACCAGACAGCAGATTGTCATGAAAGCAGTACATTTATAGTTTCAAGACATTGTAAGTATTTTATGCTAAATTAAGAACTTTTTCATCCGAACAAAATTATTAGTCAATTCTGTCAGGTCCTCTTTTATTTTGGTTCGTCTGTGACTATACGAGTGTGTGGCATGTAATTTTGCCCTTTGCTTCAAACGGTCTGGTGACCATCACCAGCATGAAGCATGACAATGATGATCAGACACATTTTGATGCCAAAACATCAAGTTAACATTATACCAAAATTGTGAGAAAACTTCTTGATTTACTTCAAAAGTTGAATACTTTACTACAAAGCTGCAAAATTGAATGCAGAATTATACTGCATATAAAAAATAAAATATCTTCAGTCTATATTTTTAATATCTTGAAAGGAATTTGATCTTTCTAAAAGTCTTTGCTTTTCACAGGCCTAATTTCCTGATCAATTAAAACACACTTGCAAGTCTTTGCAGCATCAGTGAAGCTAAACCTCTTTGTAGAGTGATGTGTGTGTTTTCTTTTGGTTTGTGTTTTCATGAGGGCCAAATCAACCAGACTGCAAAATGCTGCTTAGTTTCTTTTGTCCATCTTGTAAGAATTAGAAAAACCTTAAGAATAATGTCCATAAGAGATTCCATGAAAACGCTCTGCTGCTCAGTCAGTGAAGTTCTTATAAAATGTTCTCATTTGTTTGTCCCAGGTTTCCATATCCCTCAGTGTCGGAGATCATGGGCTTGTCATCGCAGACAAAGTTCAGCGAGGAGCAGATAAAGGTCTGGTTTTCTGCACAGAGGCTCAAACATGGAGTCAGCTGGACACCTGAAGAGGTTGGTGTGTGTGTGTGTGTGTGTGTG
>JBAMIG010000018.1:18109348-18124580 GCA_037177335.1 Kiunga ballochi
GTGTGTGTGTGTGTGTGTGTGTGCTTTTTTGTTTTTATTTTGACCAAAACCACTTAATTGCAAAATCCACACATAAATGAAGCCATCACATTTTTTATTAAGGACCAGGTGACATGCAAACAGCTTTTGTGAGACGGATTCACAGATACACTTCCAGTCCTGCTTTCCAGCTGCATCAATGAGCCCCATAGTCACTAAGTCTTTACTCTATACGAGCTAAAAGACCTTTAATCCACATGATGGCACAATGTTTGGACTGTATAAGTAAATTCATGTATCTATTATTTGTCATTCTTTAATTTTTTCATAATTTATGATGGTTTTTGTGGGTTTGTTTTGGTTTGTTCTCATTGAAGAGTAATGAGCACCATAAAATGGAAACCTGTGATCTAAACAGCAATTATAGATGCTATATTGATCCCAAAATACTTCAAAAGAGAAATTTCAGAAATGGAGAAAAATTTTCAGACTTATTCTTTTTTTTTTTTTTTACTATTTACATTACAAAAGTAATAAAACAACTTTATACATATATTATACTTTATATAACCTCACATTTTGTTGGCATATTTCATGACATTTTTTTTGTCAATTTTTGCACTGAAAATGTACCCAGCAGTTTTAAAAATCACATGTTACCTTAAAGAGAAAATGTATACACAAAGAACTATGTAGCTTAAAAATACATAAACTATGTAGGTCAAGGGCAAAGTAAAACAACCTCATTGTTCCTGAGTTACTTCAGGTGAAAGAATAAGTCACATCAAGGTACAGCTGTTCTAATGGATGGAGGTAAGAGTGGTCTTAAGTAATAGATATGACAGTGGGTTACATTATGCATCATCACAACTTCCCCCTGTTATGAGAGTTCAGGCTGGATGTGAGACATGTTGGTTCTGGATCTGTTACGACCCCCCTTACCAGGTGGGTAAACCCTGATCTTACAAATCACACGAATCCACAACAAAGTTTCATCTGTAGCCCCTTGAAAAGGTTTAAGAAAGCTATTAGTCGTACTGCTCGTGCCGTGGGTTTGATATGAAGAAAGCTGTGCATTTCTCTGTTTCAGCAACAAGAGAATAATTAGCTCAGACCAAGCAGGCGTTGAGTCTATTAAATACAAATCTGTTTGTTTCTGTATGTCCCACAAAAAATGTCCCAACACAAACCATCAAAATGTGCTCGTAGTTTTAACATCTTCTGTTTATAGTCAGTAATCCAGTAGCCAACGAGACTCGGTATTCAGCCTCAAATTCTTTTTAAAGGTTTTAGTACATTTATTATTATTATTTTGTTTTATTAAACCAAATAATCTCTTGCTGGGAAGTGCTGAGCCTCCTCTTCTATCACACTTTAGAAATGTAACAGGTTAGCACAAATATATGGTTTAAATATTTGGGATTTCAGGTCATTTTGTATCAGCTATGAAAAGCATTCTGTAAGACGTTTGACTTGTTTATAAGATCAACAACAGAGTCGTGCACAGCAAACATTTCAATTAGACTGAAGTGGAGTGTGATGGTTTTATGGTCTAAATCCAGCAGTCAGTGTTTTATTAACTCCAGCATTTTGGAGCTTCCTGATCTGTTTGTTAAATGACTCCATAAAACTTATTTTTGCAGACCTGCTGCTCTGCAATCACGTCTTTATTGAGTATCTGACCTTGTTAAAACAGCACCTCGATTTATTTGAGCTTTTCTCCTCTAAGTCTTTGGAAATTCAGGTGGAAATGTGATGTTATTCGTTTTGCTGTTTGAGTTTCACATATTTTTATATTTTTGTTTACTGTGGGACTAAATGTTATCTAAGTCTTTTTAAAAGTTGAAATATTAAGCACCTTTTAGTGCTTATTAGTGTTACACATGTTTAGTCCATAATGATGTCAGATCACAACATAATCTGCAAATGGAAAAAGCAGTTGTGTTGTGACCTTACCTTCACTTTATCTCCTTTTATTCTATACTAAACACAGTTTCAATCATGACCGGAAAGCCAATCAGAACTACGGCTACAGTGCAAATCCATCCAGTTTCATACTCAGGCTCCAGCTACCCCATCTCTACCAGCAATCAACTAGCGAGGGGTAAACCTGACCAGTTTGCCAGTTCCAGTTACACACAGGATGAATATACATTTTACAGGAAATGAGTTTATCCTGTCACCTTTAGGAAAACTGCTTTTAAACGTGTCTTTTATTTGAGTCATGCCACAGAGCTGGACACATCTTTCTAACTCATCCTGATGAGAAGAAGAGGGAAGCTAAATAGATAAGGACTTTAAAGTAGATGAGGACTGAGTTTGGTAGATTGCTGTTCATAATGGTGGAACAAAGGAAAAGTCTGGCTAGTTTTACGCCATGCTGTGGTGGGAGCAGTCACTGTCAGAGCTTCATGTCTGGCTTATGGGCAGGAGCTGTTTGGCTTATTGTTGCCATTAAAAGGTGTGTATAGATTCCTGTTTTGATGTGTTTAATAATCTATGAAGCCAGCTTTAATGTCTCTGCTGCTCCTCTCTGCAGGTAGAGGAGGCGAGGAGGAAGAAGTTTAATGGCACAGTGCAGACCGTCCCTCAGACCATCACCGTCATCCCTGCCAACATAGCCGCCGCCGCCAATGGCTTGCAGTCCATTTTCCAGACATGTCAGATTGTTGGACAGCCGGGCCTCGTCCTCACCCAGGTGGCGGGTAACAGCAGCACCGTGCCTGTAGCCTCTCCAATCACCCTGACCGTTGCAGGGGTCCCCGGCAGCCAGCCCAAAGCTGCTGAACCTTCAGCGTCCGAGTCAAACACGGAGATAGCCGCCTCGTCAACTAGCACACCGTTCGGTTTAGACACGACGGCGACGAAGCCGAAGAAGTCTAAAGAGCAGCTGGCAGAGCTGAAGGCGAGCTACAGCAGGAGGCAGTTCGCCACCGAGGCGGAGATCTCGCGGCTCATGCAGGTGACAAACCTCTCAAAACGAGCAATAAAGAAATGGTTCAGCGATACGCGCTACAACCAGAGGAACTCAAAGGATCATCACAGTGTGCTTCTGGGTGAATCTCCATCCAGCAGAACAGTTGTTTCAGGAGCAGGCAGAGGAGGAAGAAACAGCATTGCCAGCCTTAATGAAACAATCAGCAGCGACACTCCTGCCACCATTGTTATCGACTCCAGCGACGACGCCAGCGACTCCTCTCCAACTTCTCTGAACACTCCAGGCTTGTCCGGGTCTTTCAGTGACCCACGTGTCAAATTTCGCCATGCCTTCCCGGACTTCACGCCACATAAGTTCAAGGAAAAGACTCCGGAGCAGCTTTTTATTTTGGAAGCAAGCTTCCAACAATCGGACACGCCGTCGGACGAGGAACTGAACCGCCTTCGTGCAGAGACCAAGCTGACGAGGCGGGAGGTGGATGCTTGGTTCACAGAGAGGCGGAAAATGCCTCTAAAAGACAGCGATACAGAGGGGGATGTAGAGAAGGTAAAACCAACTTCTACACCTCCGTCCTCAGCTCAGGAGAGACAGACCACTCCACCAGGGGGCAGGAAGACTTTGAAGAAGACACCAGAGCAGCTCCACATTTTAAAGAAGGCCTTCGTCCGCACACAGTGGCCAACATCAGAGGAATATGATCAGATGGCGGAAGAAAGTGGCCTGCCGAGGACGTACGTCGTCAACTGGTTCGGAGACACGCGCTACGCCTGTAAAAACAGCAACCTAAAGTGGTACTACCTCTACCAGAGTGGAAAGGTGCCCATTCTTTTTTAATCATAGCTACCTGCAATATCTTCCCTTTTATTTAAAGTACCTTGACTTACATTTACTTCAATTATGTGATGGTTTTAAGGTGGATGAGGCACTGAACGGTGGTGCAAAGAGCCAAAAGAAGTCCAGGAAGCGTTTCCGTGGTTGGTCCAGGAGGACACGGCGGCCGTATCCCTGCAAACGCTCACAACACGGGGGCGTCGGCATAATCAAGGTGTGAGGGTTTATCCTGCTGTACGTTTATTCAATGGATAGATCCGTGTCCTAACCAGTTCTTTCCTCCAGGTTAAGTCGGGGAAGTCGTTTCTGAAGGACTACTACCTCAAACACAGAGCTCTGAGCGAGAAAGACCTGGATGATCTGGTGGCAAAGTCCAGCATGAGCTACGAGCAGGTGAGAGACTGGTTCTCTGAAACTGCCAGGAGAGTGGAGGAAGGAAAGGAGCCCTTCAGCGAGGAGGAGGCCGAGGAAGAAGACGAAGAAGAGGAGGAAGAGGAGCCAGCAGCAGAATGTGCAGACAGTGAGGGAGAAATGGAGGCTAGAGAACAAGGTATGGAGGCGTCAGATGATGACTGTGTGAAGAATGGTGAAAACAAGGAAGGACCTGAAGAGGAGGACAATGAAGCAATTCAAAAGGAATCTGAGGATGTGAGCCAATCAGAGCCTCAGACAGCGGAGCAGACATGAGTAGACAGGTTAGTGTTTACATAATATATACACAATGAATGGATTTTTACATTTATACTCATTACAGCTTAATTCACACTCCTACTGTTGTTGATAGTTGTTACAGAAGCTCTTTCCAACAATATCAGGTTTGCAGTTTTGGCTGAATTACTCACTGGTCCCTACTGGTCCTGACTGGTGCTGGAAAAAAATTGAAAGGAGGGGCTGTGTGTGTGTGTTTATTTTTAAAATGACCTTGTGATGTAGAGAAGCACCAAATTTGCCCCTGCATACATCAAGAAAAATAAAACCTGGTTTTGAGTCATTTTAACTCATAAAATGTAGATTAAAAAACAAAAAAATTAACAGTGTAGTTTGATTTGATAAGAATTATGTAATACCTAAAAGGAGTTTGGTTGGAGACAACATAGTATTATTTAATGCAATAAGTGTTATTTGAAAGACGAGTCCCACATTAGTAGAGAACATTATGGAGCTGCATTATATAAAGGTAGGAGAAACATAGAATATCCTCATTGCTGAATGTGGTTTCTTGGTGTTCAGATGTGATGGTGGCTTTACTTACACCATCGTAAAAATGACTTGGCTCTTGTGATGATTACAAAATGTTGCTTTTAATCCTGCAGATCTTCCACTGTGGACGTTACACGGAGAATGATGGAGGTCAGTTCTTCTCAGCTGGCAGGGAGAGACCCAAAGTGGCAGCAGGAAGCTCAAACGGGTCCTGTGATGTTAATGACAAGTTTGTGCCTTCAAAATAAACTCCGGGTCACGATTCAGCTGAGAATCACTGAGATGAAGGAAGGTACCGTCAGGACAGGACTTATTGTGGCTTTTAAACTGTGGGGACCAACTGAACCTGCAGGATGAAGACTTACCAAACGCGATGAGCGGATGTTTCCCCCACTGCTCCTGTACAAACAGGTTTTTATTTCGCTAAGAATGGCCCTTTTAGTTTGGCCTTTTATGTACTTTTCTAAAAAAAAAAAAAGAAATATGTTTGTATAAAGGAAAAAAAAAATCCAAAACGTTTCTAAGGAGGTGAGATGTGCATGATTTTCTCCGTTTTTTTTCCAGAATCATGGAGTATTCACAATACAGCTTACGTAAGGGAATCTCCTCCACTCAAAACGTTTAGTTATTCTAAAGGAAAAGGTTTTTAAAACCTCGGTTTTCTTTAAATAGAAAACTCAGACTAGTGCCATTTAGTTTATAAGTTTGTATAAAAGAAAAAGGAAAAAAAAGCAGTGCTGGAACGGATGCCAACATCAGTGTTTAAACCTATATATTTCTTTTTTCCCAGTGATTTTTCAGTCCTGACAACATTTACTGCAGTGGAAAGCGACTCCAGTCTACTCGGCTCATGCTAACATGAAAGCAACAAGAAATGACGATAACCCCCATGATTTACTGGTGTTTGGGTCCATTTAGTTTCAACAATATTTAGTATCTGAACCAAAACCGTAATGAATGAGATAAGAGGTGTGTTGTGACCCCTGCAGAGCAAAATCAAAAGGGAAGATCTTTAAAATAAATAAATGCACAATTATAAAATTGGCAAATAAATTAAACTGACTAACCTAAAAGGTGTTTTGTTTTAATATTTGTGACGACACATAAAACATATTTGAGCTAAACTATAATTACATTTAAGCAGAATAAATACTAAAGAAATGTCCTGTTGGCTCACTCACCACTTTATGAACTGCAGTTTCATATAAAACATCTGAGCTGACTCGTTATTCTGCTATTTGTGGTGCCATCTTTTTTTTACTTGTACAGTTGCCATCATGTGTAAAATTATTTCCTCAGTAATCATGTAGTGTCAACAATACTGTAAACAACAACTTGTTTGTTGTTAGATTTAAAGGAAGATGGAAGGTTACTCTGTGTCAGAAAATCACAATAAATCTGCTGTAAACTCACTTTTCATGCAGAAAATAAAAGGTAACCCAAGCCACAGTTAGTACCACCTGTAACACCTTCATAAGATCATGTACAGGATTGGTAAAAACTAGCAAATATTTTAAAGTGTCCCAGAAACTGACCCATAAATAAACGAGTGTCTGTCACTAAGGATCAATTGTCCAAAGAAATGATTGGTTGTTTGAAATAAGAAAAAAGTGAATTCAGCCAAAAATGTGAAGCTTGTTTCTCCAAACGAACCAAAATGACATGAAAACCAGTGAGATCATGAAAACTCTGCTTTAAAGCTCTGCTCAGGTGTTTCTCAGTGAGTTTTACTGGATTAGATCCTCCTTTTAGACACAAATCTGCTGCCTCATCAGTTTTCTAAACAAAACTGCAAGTTTAAGGAGTTGATTTCAAGTGAAAAGATTTTCAAATCCAAACAGTTTGAATAGAAATGATGAACACCACAGATGTGTGCGCTACTTCAGGAAACAAGACACTTTACCTCAGTCAGTTAAGCTACAAACTGTTTTCACAGACAAATCAATACTGTATGCATGAAACATGAGTACGATATACCATGTCTCTCAGATGGCGTTTTTATTTCTCCTCACCACCAAAGTAAACGACTAACTTTAGACAATAAGAGGCGTTTCCTTTGGTGGATTTCTTTTCTCAAATACGGGTGAAATGAAAACACGATTCAGGTTGTCCACAAGAGTTCCAACATATTTTAGGGACAAGAAACCACAAGCACTTGGCTCGGTTTGTAACTTTTTACCTTTTTCATATCTGCGGGAAAAATGCAGAAATCTGCTTTTACTTTGCTTTTTCTCGCCGCTCTTCCTGTGTTTCTGAAACGCGCCGGGCTGTAAGGTTATGCAAAGTGGCTAAAAGCGCTGCCGGACTGTGAAGTCATCGTCTCTGTTTTTGCTTTGTAATCATTTCATCGATGACATGCGGTCCTCATGTGAGCTCTGTAATTTAGCAAAGTTAAGCCTTTCTGCCATTCTTTAAATTGCTTTATTAGCCAAAAGTTTTTAGTAGTTAATTTATTTATAATATCTTCATGTGTATCTTTTATTATCTGCAAGCAAAAAATAAATAAAAAGGTGAAAAAAAACAAGTGTGATTATTTTCCAGCATCAATTCAGTCCGTCTTAAAACTGAAGATAACCTGTAAAAAAAAAACACTTTTACACTACCTAAAGTACTACTTACTGTATTAAAGTACTTTCTGTGAAAACATTAAAGCCTGCTCAGATTGCATCAGGTTTAACTGGGCTAAGATGGGTTTGTTTTATAAAGCATTTATCCTTTTAAAGGAATCTTAATCTTTTTTTTTTTTACAGCTTTTAATGAATGAATAGTTTGATAGTAATGTACGACGGCTGGAGTAGTGGTTAGACTGTGTCCTCACAGCAAGAAGATTAAAGCAGTGGTCTTTATGTGTGGCGTTTGCTTGTTCCTCCATCCATCCATAGACACAGTTAGGCTTATTTGTGTGTGTGTGTGAGAGAGAGTGTGTGTGAGTGCGAGAGAGAGCGAGAGTGAGCGAGAGAGAGAGAGTGAGAAGATGGAGATGGAGAGAGAGATGCTTGTTGGCTCTGTGATAGACTGCTGACTCCAGCTTCCCTGTGACCTCAAACTGGTTTAACTGGTTTGAATAATGACAGAGTAGCTTGGAAATGATCATGTTTGTCATTTTTACTTGGATTTAGTCAAACATTTGGCCACATCAACCCATTTAGTATGAATGTGTGGATGTGTCCAAACATTTGACTGGTACTCTAGTACACCAGTGGATAAGTTGCATGTGTTACTATAACCCAAGTGGAGAAAACAAGTCTTATTTTACTGTTCCCTTAAGATAAAATATCCTTCATAAAACACCAAGTATGTTTGTATAAATTCACTTAACCCAATTAGACATGATGCAACATATAAAGGCTTTAAAAAGACCATATTGATCAGAGCTGTTTATCTTTTTAAAGATTTAAACAGGATTATAATTTACTACTATCATGTTACAATTGTACAAGAACGCAGAGTAGTACATGGTGCTGTAACAAAGTCAGCAGTTTACACATTTTATAATGATGCCATATTGTGTTTCAAGCCACATTGATCTGCCGTGTTCCTGACAGCTGAGACGTGTTGTTTAATAGAAAAAAATGTGATTAAATAAAATCCACACATAACACCAAAAGAGAAAAGACAGTTCTAACACTTTTTCTGCAAAATGCTGAAATATATGAATAAAATGTGACTCATTATTGAAATCTTTGAACCAAAATATAGGTCCTCCTAAAATCCTTTTAGAGATAAATAGAGTAGAAGGTTTCTCTGCTGGCCTTAACTTTAATAATCCCTTTGGGATGACTCAGAAAAATTAGATTTCAGGTACAGATTATGTAAAAAGTCAAAGCTGATTCCATTAATAATAAAAATAATAAAAAATTAGTACAGTAAAGCTTCAACACCTAAAATAAAAGAACTCCAATTTTTTCATTCTGAAAACTTTCTTTAACCTTTTAGCAAAATCTGGAAAAAAAACTTTCTGCATATTTACTATTTATTATCATAAAAAGGTCTAAATTAATATAATATAATACTCTGCTTTCTGGTATTCACCAGGCTGCTGGAGACCAGCAACAACAAAATAAAGTGATAAAAATATCTCAGAAACAGTAGAAAGGCTGTAATTATGTAAAGTTTTTAAATGTGTCTTCATTTATGGTACTTTTACACAATACGGTACATCATAATACACAAACACTAAGAACCTTCAGATGCCACATTCAGGATTTTTACTTATACTGTAGTACTTCCTTCATTTTTGTACTAAAAAACTTCAGCTTACACATTTAGTTTTAAACTCCTACAGGTTAGTTTTAAAACAAATTCACGCTCCGTAATCGTTGGACTTTTATGTTTTGCAGAAAAAAGAAGGAAAAAAGTGAAAGAAGCTTCGAATAAAAACTTTTTACTTCAGCTTTTCTTTCCCTTGCAAACAGCAGCTGCTTCATTCTTCAGCCCAGATTTCTTGCACTATTCTGACCTGCCTGAATCATTCAAGGTATTCAATCGCATTGCCAAGTGCAACTGGTGAAGTGCCATAGAAACCAGAAGGACCATGGAAACCAGTTCAACCAGTCAGGTGTAAATTGCTTCTTTTCACTTCCCTTCTCTGCTGTTTTTGCTCGCTCTGCATCCTCCACCTTCAGCTCAAACAAAGAGAAATATAATCTTTATTTTTGTTAGTCTCACCTCTGCTTTGGGTCGAGTTTGTGCAGAAGTGTTTCTGAGAACCATGTTTGGGTGTTTTTGGCACGTTTGTGTGCTGAAACAAGCTTTATAGCTTGTGCTTTTTCCCTCCAGCAGATGGCGATGTGAGATCAAACATCCCCCTCAGCTAGATCTACTGTAAATCATGTAAATCTGGCTGGGGTTAGGTAATAAAGCATTTGTTCCCAGATCTGGGATTTATCCTGCCTTCCTGGAATTTGACTGGCTACAAACTCAACGCCTTTATTTTCCCGACTCAATTTTTTTTTCTTTTATTTAGCTTGTTAGTGGTTATTTTGAGGGGAATGTTATATTAGAGGAAAAGGCTGATTTGTGTCCTTCCTCATAACACTGAGCTCTGCCTCGTTTAGTGGCATCAGGTCATCCTGACTGGTCTAACTGGCACGAGCCTCTTTGACAACACAAGCAGATCCGAAAGCCTGCATGAAATAAAACGTAACCTTTCCTAATTGTAATTAGAATTAATAAAAAGACAAGGAGGCCGAATGAGAAATGGCGACTGAAGAGTTAACCTGCACAAGAGCCTTCTGAACCAGGGGTGGGACCTGCTCCCCCTTCTAATCAGAGCAGAGAGAAAGGGATGAAGAAGGAGGGGGAGGGTCGAAGAAGGAGGAGGAAAATTAGAGTCGACACGAGTGGTGAGACGGGCCGAACAGAGGCTGTTCGAGGGCATCCGAGAACCCTTTCACTACTGACCTACTTCCACTAGAACACACGCACACTTCAATCTATAGAGCCGAGAACTAAATCTCCTGTTTAATTCACTCTGAAAACAAACGCTCTCCATCTTGTGAGCACATCCTGAGAACAAGTGGTTCAGCTCTCACCCTTTATAGGTTTTGTATCGTAAAATAAAAAGCAGGGATGTCAGAGCCCGGTCCTCCAGGCCCTCTCCTGCAGGTTGTAGTCGTTTCTCTGCTCCAACTGCTTGTTGTCAAGTTCTGCACAAAGAGCCATTTATTTCAGTCAGGTGTGCTTTAGCAGAGAATCATCTGAAACCTGCAGGACAGCGACCCTCTAGGACTGCAGTTTGACATCCATGATATCAAGCATCCATAAATTTTTCATTTCGCTGAGTTCATACTGAGAGGCACTCAAAGCTTTTTTGGATCAGAGGTCCTCTGACAAACTCCTCTTTCAGCTGAACTGACTGTTAGCATCTGTTATTTACACTCTGCTCATGTGTGAACAGACAGCTGTCACTGGATTACTTTAACACGGCTGAAACACAAAACTGATGATTCTTCTGCACTTGAAAAGATGATCGCTTGAAGAGCATCTCTGGACGTTTTTGCACAAACTACATGAAAAGGATGATATCCAGTGAGAGTGGATGTCAAGAAAGTCAAGATTGTTTTATGTAAATGGAAACAATTGAGCCAGAAAAGGGTTTTCACAGCATAAGATGTCTTCTGGGGTATAAAAAAAAAGGGTCGCTGTTTAGATTCATTGCGATTGCTTTATCTGCTTTGCTTCCATTGTTTTCTTCAAGCTAAAGTGAAGTGCTGCAAACTGTTTAAGAGGCTGCATCTGCTACTGGTGATTGGATCCGTCTATCGAAGGCTTGGAACAATCAGGTGAATGGACCGGGTCGGATCTGAAGCAGGTCTTGTTTGTTTTGCATAATGGAGATGCTGCATTGCATTTTAAGTACATAATAATAATCATTGTTAACTCGCTCTGTCTTTCAGGACAAGTAGAGTTATGTTCTTCCTTAATTAGCATAGCATGATGGTTACATAAAACCATGTGGGATATGATCATTTCAATACGTTTTGAGAGCGTATTTAATTAATAAAGGTGAAAGTGAAATAACGATCTCTAGAACAAATACAGCATTAAGTGTGGTTTCAGGTAAAAACCCCGATTAAAGGATCAAACTAAGCGCAGAGACACATCTTTGTCAGGTGTTTTGGGTTCAGTATAATAGGAAATGAAGCCTCCATGAATAGTGCCCTCCAGCTGATCCAGCATTGACAACGTGGGTCTGTGCTACGTTAGATAAGAAGAAACGCTGCCGTAACTGTTCACAGGATCGGACAGCAACTGCAGATGCACCATAAATAACCACAGATCACACACTAAATACATGTTTCTGGAGGCTGCGGATTCAGTTGTCAGCTCTGGTTTAGAATTTTAAATGAATTAAAATCCAATATGTGTCCATGCATATGGACAAGGACATCACCTGCACTGCCTTACTGAGCAACCGTTTCCTTTGCCTTATTAAGATGTAGGCTAATGCAGCAGAGTTCCTGTGTTTAAAAGGTGCTTCACACTTTTCTCGTCTTAATTTATGTTGATATCAGAGCGATGACTGGACTGGAAAACTACCGGAAAGTCACGACAACAATGAATCCACACAGGCGAGCAGCGGCCCATTTACAGTAAATGCAATCAAACTGTTGTTTTTAGTCAAGAGAAGAGAAACATCAGTGTTTTAGCCTTTGTAGCAAAACACAAACATCCTTTCATTTAAATGACTGGACCGTAAGTTTCATATGAGAATTCAGACGTATCACAGTATCAAGATCTAATACAAAAAGTTTTTTTTTTAGATTAAAAAAAACCCCATTAAAATATTTAAATATGGTAAAAAAGAACCTTCTGGTAAATGCTGTGGAAAGTAACGGATATAAATGACTTTCTAACACATTTTAAGCAGCTAATACACAAGATAAAATATCAAAGTTGGGTCATTTATGGGACTGAACCTCAGGGATCCTTGCTGAACCATTGCATGAGAGGAGTTTTAAGAGTGCAGGCATCCCGGCCATGCTTTTCTTTTTTATCCCCTCTTTTTTTCAGTCGATTACGCAGCAAAGAGTGAGCGAGCATGGGGAGTCAGAGTAAGAGAGGAGCGGGAGGAGGGAGGCTGAGGTTGTCTGGTGCCTGTGTGGGTCATTCAGAGGACATGTTTCTTCGCTTCAGCTCATCCCTTTACTCACTCACTCTCCACCATTCTTCTCCTCTTCCATCTATACCCTCTCTCTTTTTTCCTCTTTCCCTGCCTATATCTATCCCAAACTCTCCCCCCCCACCACCACCCTCAAGCATTTGCAGCTCGTGCCCTTAGCCGCTGCCAGCTCGATGCATCGCCCTACATATCTAAATGTGTGGCTGACTGGCCGCATGCAAACCTACTGCAGCAGCAACACACAGCTTTCAGATCTGGATATGGAAGCTTAGTCATCCACTCATTCATTAATGAAGTCTTTCATTCATTATAAAAATGAGGAGGATGAATTCCAACCATGCATCCGCAGCGGGCAAACATCTGTATGTGAATATTGTAGTGATAGTTTAAAAGATTAATGCCTCGATGAATAACGAGGCTGCACACTGAATGCAGATCCATATGAGGACAAGGCGGCTGCTCTCAGAAATTAGGTGTGCAGATATCCTTTATATAAAGTAAATAGGGTTAAAATTGCTGTTTGACAGGAAACAATGTTTAATATAAAATTCCAGCTTAAAGCTTTTTGCTTCTTTTCTTCACTTTAAGCAGAAAAACTCCTGATTGTGATGGACATACAAGCGTTTACAATTTAATGCCGTCTGAAGGGTTTATTTAACAGTTGCTTTAGGTCCCAGAAAGATGATGAAATCTGGCCCTAGAGGCTTATGAGAGTAGTAAATTTGTGAGATTAAATCCTTCACTGACAGTTACAGATCTGTAAAGACTAAAAGACTCAAACGTAGATACTTTATTGCTCGTCGTATACATGAAGATGCGAGGCACCAAAGCTTCCAAACCAGATGTTTTACATACAAGTTACAAGCTATGTGTTTAACATTAAACCATCCCACATCGACAGCAACTGGTGGAAAGGAGGCTTATGTTACTCTAAGTTATCAGTTTAAAGGGAGGAAGTTTTAATGAACTCTTTAGAAATATCTCACATTGTTACATTAAGGATTTTTTTTAATCAGTTTCTTCTTGCATGTAACTTTTCTCCCCGATACCCAGTCATGATGGTGATGTGTTGCAAACCAGACTAATCATAGGTGAGGTAAGACTAAGATCCTACCATTTTGTAAAAGAAGGAAGGGTGAAGCCTCCTTCCACTAATGAGTGTGGGTCAGGGTGGGCTGCATGTAGAACCAGAGAAGATTACTTTAATATCCAAACAACTCATCCTACTTTTTTATATCCTTCTGGGCTCCAATCTAACTGATCCAACCCAAAAGGGCGGAGCTTAACAGACTGCAATTCTTTGATTGGTTGAAAAAAGTTGCATTTTGTGCAACGTGGCATGAAGCAGGAATGACTCCTTGTTCAGAGCAACAGATTTTCATTTTGTATATTGAATTTATAGGTTTAAAATAGTGTTATGATTACTGTTTTGTGGCCGTTGGAAGAGATTCTGGTTTTACTTCATGCTATTATGTGGCTGAGACATCAGATGCATTAGTTGATATGTTCACATCTCAGGGAGGGTATGGTTGGCTGTAGGAGTGCAACAGTATTACAGTTAACATCCCTGCACCCTAAATGCTCTCATCCCGACACGCACCCATTGGTGGAAACAAAGCTGTAGTGACAGACTGATGGAAAATGGCTTTAGATACAATACATGTGGAAAAATTACAGAAAAATGAGTGAATCTTAATGGCCATGAAGTTTGAACCTTATCTTTTGCTAAGTTTAATTTGAGTTTTCTGCATAATCATCACCAATATCTGTCCCAGATTAGAGCAAAGAAGTAAAAAAAAAACCAAAGGTTTTAGCATTTTTTGAGTTTTCTTTGTTTTATGTGATCAGTTCTGTCATATTTTCTGTCTGGGATTATAATCATTATGCATATTCCGTTGTAAAATCCCAACATTTTTATAGTTTCTTGTGCTTGTCAATCTATCAATGTTATTAGCAACTATGTTACACACACACAAATTTTTTTTTTAAAGTTAACACACTGTCAGGTAGCCAGGTTACACTCCTCACACCTTTAATAACTACTCAGACAAAAGGCAGGCCCAAGTGAGACAGCATTTCTTTCCACAGAGCAACTCTGTCAGAGCTCTCCAGCTCCCCTCCTCCACTTCAGTTTGCTGATAATCCCTCCAACATTAGAATAAACACTGATGCATCAATGCAGCTTTTTTCCTGTTCTATATTTTAAAAGTTTACATACTTTAAATATGCACAGACTCAATATAACAGACTTTTTACCCACCATCAAACTTGAAAAGCACACTGAAAGAACAGCAGAGCTGCATTTAAAACAAATTTCACAAAACACTACATGAAGAATATGGGAGAAAAAAAGCATTGGGGGGGCGTTATGATTAGCAGAGATGGAAACTCATCCATGCAGATGAACCAGGTTCAAAAGTTTTCCAGTAAATGTATTTTTCATCATGCTTTACTCACAGTGAACTGGATGGTTTTGGTCCTGGCCAATCACTGAGCCGGATTTTCTTCTTCTTTCTTTCTGGTTGGTGCTTGCAGAAAGCAAACAGCTGCTCTAAATGTGTAACATTTGCATTTCTTTTACAGCTTTTTACTAAATAAAAACAGCTTTGATTAGCAGGCTGGATCAGTGTTTAGCCCATAAGACCCAGTTTTTTGTTAAA
>JBAMIG010000018.1:18136934-18147776 GCA_037177335.1 Kiunga ballochi
ACAATTTAGAGTCTCCAATCAGCCTATCCCCAAGGTGCATGTCTTTGGACTGTGGGAGGAAGCCGGAGTACCCGGAGGGAACCCACACTAATACGGGGAGAACATGCAAACTCCACACAGAAAGGTTCCCGGCTGGAGCCCCGCTCAGACCAAGGTTCAAATATATATATATATATATATATCACTCGATGACATTCACTGATCTCCACAACCTTTCACAGTTCGGTTTTCCACATGGCAGTATTGTGGCTACCACTGTAGCCTGGAGAGATCCACTGGTTTGAGCTTCGGCTCTGTTGTGTGTGTGTCCAGATATTGTAGTAATGTGTGTGTTCTCTCAGGAGTAATGAGGGCTGGTGAAAATCAAGATCGGCTCTGCAACCCTGCTTTGCATCATGTCAGAACAGAACAGTGAACAGTGGAGGGACTCTTTTAGATAAACGCCTTTTCACCTTTAGCTATAGAGGTCTGTGGATGACATCTTCTCGGTTGTGAAATACATATTGGGAAAGACATTGGGCAAATGTGTCTTATAACTTATTTCCGACTGTTGTTACTTTATTTCTTTCCATTAAAACCAACAAATAATTAGATTAATAATTAAATGATAAGAAAATTAATATTACAACATATTTATTTTGCAATAAGGAATAACATTTCTCATTAAACAAATAAATACATATTTTCTTTTACCTGAAGATACCCATTAAATAGTGTTAAAACACTGGCAGGCAAAAAAGAAGAATATATTACACAAACTAACCCTTGGATTTGAAAATATTAGTAAAATAAAATAAAACATTGTAAGTTAATTGTCTTGATAAAACTATGTAAAATTGCTCACATCAGGGAACAACTTAATACATTCAAAACAAAGAAGATTGTACATTTATCAGCCTTCATTATGGGAGAGTCATAAACTGGGATAAAATGATACGGTATCCAATTTATCCATGACTTTTACAAAATAAAGTTATACCATCTCTTCATCTCTAGGGTGGTCCCATAAATGATAATATAAATGATAATAAATTTGATGTCTACAGTACTCTGCAAAGCGATTCACACTGAATCTACTGAGTGTTCATATACTGGAAGTACTGATACTGTGCCTTAAAGAGCAGTAATGCACATATAAGGGCCGTTCTTCTGGAAAAACAACAGAGCTGGATTAGTGTGTGGAATGGAGTCACTATGAGCAGGTTGGTGAGGGAGAAGCTTTCTGTGGTGATGGGATATAGAAGAAATTTAGTCTACATGATTTGTTTTGGGCTGCTGGGATAGGCTCCAGCCCCCCCACGACCCTGTTGGGGACAGAGCGGTAGATACTGGATGGATGGATTTGTTTTGTGTGTAACAATATATTTGTTTCTGTCTTTCATTTGTCCAGAGGTTAAATCAGGCCGGTAACTTCATGGTTGTTCAGATTAAATGAAATATTTTCTAAACCGGCGACCTGTCCAGGGTGTGTCCTGCCTCTCGCCTGCTAATAACTGGGATAAGCTTCAGCTTCATGTGTCCCTGAATTGGAAGCAGTATGGAAAATAGATGGAAGAGATCAAAAACTGATCAGATTTCAACACCAAAAAATGAGACAAACCAGTACTTTCCAGCAGATCCCATCAAGGATTGACTGGATTTGCCTCCATTTTTTCCATCTGGTCCATGTCAAAGCAGTTTCACATCCGTCCATCTTCCCTACTTTGAGCAGACTGACAACAAAACCTGACAGTTCTTACTTGCGAATGTGCATCAGACCTGAACATGTGCGGCTATAACTCAGATGCACAGTCGCTCAGTATTATCCGCCTCATCTGTGAGTAGTCATAATGTTTATACGTACAACTTTGTCCATTAGTCATGAAGTAAAGTTAAGTATTCAGAAGTTGAAGACCATGACAGAAATGCAACTGGACAGAAATGGCCATGAAGTCATTGTCTTCATTTCCTACTCAACTTACCTCTTCCTGTCATCTAAATTCACAAAGTGTATAGCCTGCCATAACTGTTCAAGCTCCGTCGCATCACTGCCGCTAATGTATGCAGCCGATGATGCTGCGAGGAAGAGGAGGAAGATGACCTGTAACACGTGCATGCATACCACCCGGATGTGGGACAGCGAGCAAAAGACTTCAAATACAATGTTGAACTCTATCAAATGAAGAATCTACAAACAGTCTTATGCCTTTTTTATCCATCAGCTTTCTGTGTTCTCCACTGTCGTGCTTCATCGTCTTGCCCTCCGCTGTTTTGTTCCCTTCCAGTCTTTCCCCTCATCTCAGTTCACTTTTCATCATGCTTTTACAACACGTCTCTTCCTTTTTGTATCTTATTGCACAAAAGTAAAATTCAGATATTCATAATAAATAACTAAACTGGGTTCATCAAATCCAAAGCAAAAGCATTCAGGCTGAATTTGTTGTGCAAAGAATAAAACAGGATGAGCAGACATGGATTCATCAAGCAGGGTGCAACTAAACAAATGCGTGCTCGCGGCTTCCTTTGTGATCAATCGCAGAATCACTAACACAACAAGGTAATGAGAGCAGCGATCTTCTCTCCGTCATAGCAGGAAAAAGTCCTGGAAGTGCACGAAGGAGTCAAGAACCACATGAAAAAAAGGGACACACCACTGGAGTTATAAAACAGAAAGGGTAGCAGACTGTCTGAATGTGTGTAAAGTCTGTTCAGATTGCAGGGAAACTGACTGCAGATGTCAGTGAAGTGTGTTTTTCAGGCTATTAAAACATTATCAGATGTCTTAATCTCTCCCCCGGCCAATGCAACATCAAAAAGGACTCCATTAACATGCAGGTAAGAGAAATGACATAACAGGGCAAATGTTAACAGTTGGAGAGTCATTGCTTCATGTTACAGGTTTTCCCAATGTCATTGCTGTTATCCAAATAAAATGTCTCTCAAGAGTGCATGAGGGGAGAACATGAGATCTCACTGCATCCATTTTCAGGTAAATATAATTTAGAAGGCTTTACATGACTTGTAATGTGCATTAAATGATTTAATAATCAGTGAATGCACATCATAAGTCATGTAAAGCCTGCGATACTGCTTGGCGAATCGAGAATGGTGTGACAAAGTGGACAGTCTCAGTCCTGACACCCAGAGTCATTCAGACCTCTGCGATCTATCAGCACCTATTGCAAGGTGAGACACAACCTTCTAGTAATCACTGTTCACATCCCTGCTAAGAGTGTTCCTCATACTGAATAAATACTGTTGTAGAGGCAAAAACCTATGTGATAATAAATATGAGTCTGGTAGTAAAGGGAAAAATGACTTAATGCTTGAACATGTCAAAGGATGAAACACACATATGAAACTATGGAAAATGCCATTACACTGTATATACTGTGTAAATGATACAAACACCAGCAAAATTTGTCATTTTTTGCTTTTAATGCATGAACGTTATTATTAATGCTTTAATATAAATATGAATTAGGCATCAACTCAACCCCTTTATCTTCTTAATGAAGAATACGGAGGATGGCTACAGGATGACCAGTCAGTTGTCTGTGGGGTGGATGGGGTTGGTGAGTCGTTATGATGCATTTAAATCTTGCATTTGTATGTTATCTTGGCTCAAACAGTTTGGACATCACTTCAGTTTAAACAGAGCTCATCATTTAGTTTTGATTTATTCTCATGTAAAGAAGGAGCATCATACACTCCATGTGTTTTTAAACACGTTTTACTGGAAACTTTAAATTATTGAATGATGATGGACATTTTGACAGCAGGTTTAATTCAATGTTATGACTATGCATAGTGGCCAGTGACATAAATATTGGTTTCCACTTGTGGGAACAGCTGACTGTAATGCGGGATGATATTGAATAGATCCTGAAACCTGTAGCCCGTCAGAAGCATGCTAGCTCCACAGAGTAAATCTCAGAGGTAGAACAAATCACACTATCCTACTTTAGTGCAATGACTTGAGCCGGGATGGCAATGATATCCCGATGTAATCACTTGTCTTGGTTTTAAGCAATAGGCCCCTGATTTTGGGCTCAGTCTGCCTTTCTTCATGTTCCTTTCAGGTCAGTTTCACCTCTGCTTCTCTGGCACAGATCTGTGAATGTTGCTGAGCAGGAGGAGGACAAATGACTTGCTGGTGGCTCCGTAAAAAAGGAAACGATACACCTTCATGTGAGAAAGTATCATGGAAAAAGCTAAAATGAAATAAATGTTTTCATCCCAACTATTTAAATTTCCCTCTGGGATAAATGAAGTATTTTTCAATAAAGTGGTTTGTTTTCTTCGCTCTTACCAGCAGAAACCCAAAGTATTTTGTTCTCTTTAGAACCGTAAAGTAATTCAGCATGTTACTGTGATCTAAAGCACATGGCTTTCTGTGGAAATGCTGGAACATTGTTGAGCATTTCAAGCTGAAAATGATCACACTTCAGAGTCTGTTTTGGATAAATTTAGCAACTTAACACGTGTGTACACCAATCACACTGAAACCTGATTCACAAAAAAAGAAAAGATAAGAAATCAGGGACAGGAAGAAAAGATGGAGAGATCACAATTTATTTCAGGAAATAAATAAAAAAAAAAATCTAAACAAAATAAAATACAAATAGCAGGAAATAACCAATGGACTTATTTCTGTAAAATCCTGGAAGCAGATACTCCGAGGTAAAACTACTTCAGGACAGGTAAGAGCTTTCAGTTCATAGGGAAAATATAATCAAGGTGGAAGTGTTTCGGTAATGGCTGATAGATGTAAAAATGATTAAATAATAATTTATCAAAAAGGCTTATTTTACTTTAGATATGATTCCTAAAATTAGTTTATGGCCTGATATTCCAGGATGATGCAATTTACGGCTATCCCAGCAATCACCAGGTGAGTAGCAGGGTACACCTGGACAGGTTGATGGTTCATTGCATGAACGCATTTACACACATATTTACTTGTAGAGATAATTTAGTGACCACTTAACCTGACATGCATATCAGGGTGGGAGAAAGCAGAAGCCCGGCCACCATAGTGCAAACTCTGCACAGAAAGCCAACTGTCTGAACCCCACCACCACCCCCCACCCACCCCACAGCCTGAACCAGCAAACCACTAAGCTACCATGGAGACCTGCATGGGACTATTTGCTGGGATAGGATTCATCTTCCATATTCTGTATTAAAAGCTGCCCAATATTCAGTTTTAATATATTAAACAAATATCACTTTTAAAATGTGTTCTTTATAAATAATATTGTATTATTTTATATCATATACATATTCTGAGGGAAACGGTTTAAACATTATTGTAAAAATGCAGCAGAAATTCAGAAAAAAAGCTGTCAGATAAATGAAAGATTCAGAAATGTGCAATATTAAAAAAGATGTTACTTATTCTTAACATAATTGCCATTTTGGTCTTTTATGTGATATAATAAAGTATCTCAATAGTTGGTTTGTGGCTGTGGTAAGTTATTTTGGTTGCAGAGGATATTTGTGTAATGAAACAAAAGGGTCATGCACACCTTTTGTGCTGAAAGTCATGCCTTTGTAAGCAAGCAAAAAAAACCCTCTATTGCTACTTTTAGTCACACGTTCTTCCTGTGATTGTGCATGCAGCTGTGACTAAATTAACCTGTTCCAATTATTCAAATGATAAAGTATTTCTGTGGACTTCTATGTGGATTTTTAAAAATCTGACTCTCTTTTTGGCACTTTAAACATCTGATGCAGATCAGATCCTAAAGCTTTGTACATTTAAAATCCCCATTCGCTACATATACAGAGAAAGCAGCAGTGATTTAATCTATGCTTGGAGGTGAACAGAAGTTACATCTTGCCGTCTCTCGGGAGAAACACTGACACCTACGAAAAGAAAAATGTAGAATCGGGACGCTGAATTAAATCAGCGCAGGTCTCAGTTGACAGAAAGCTGTGATTCGTGCTGCTTTCAGCTCAGTTTTTACTCACACATCACCTAAAATGCATTACTTCTCAAAAAGTGTTTTGTGTAACTTTGTTATCTGGGGAAAATGAAAATTATCACAGTTCTGTTTTAAATTAAATGTGTGAATGATTAAAATATATTAAAAATACTATACATAACACTTTAAAAATCTGTTCTTTCACAGTAAAAACACACAGTGTGTTTCTGAGCTGTACATTTTCCTTCGGTCTTCTTTCTCCCTCTGACAAACTTATAGCCAAAAAGCACGAGGACAGACATTTTATCCTGGCCTTGAGCTTTATTTTTCCAAGATTGGGATTAAGCTCCCTCGGTTCCTGCAAGGAAAATCTCATGCAACATTATGCTTTTACCTTCCAGATAGAAACCAAAAATAAGGTGTAACCCACTTCTGTATGGACAAACTCACTTTGTTTTTTTTTGCTTTATTTCTGTAGGTTTTGGATAAGAAATGCTGGTTAGTCTGGCAGTTGTTACTCTACTTTGATCCAAATATAACAATTGAAAGATAGTTCACCACAGGGTTGTGGACGGAAGTCTTGTTCAGACTTTCATGTCTCCTTTCAGGGTCAGTGAGAATCCTTTAGTCAATTTGTTTATTTTGTTAAGGCATTAATTGTATTTTCATTTGCTAAATTTGCCATTTGATTCTTCCTGATACCTTCATGGTTTTATTTAATTGATTAGTTTTTAAATACGGGTATCAGTAGCTGCATCTCCATGATAGTTTTTTTTTAACATAATTAAAGCGATATTTGTAAAGTTAAGACAAACATTTATAGCAGATGTTTTCATAGAAGTCCATCAGTTTACTGGGCACATTCCTGACATGTTAAAGTTCTCCATTTATTCCTTTGGTTCTGTGTTAAGTAGAAACTGTTTCATGCTTACTTACTTACATACTTATATTTTTAAATAAATTTTACTAGTTTGGTCGATGGCGCCGCTCAAAGGTTTACCAGGCAATATTTTAGGGGTCTGGGTCAGATGGGGCCGGTATCAGTATCAATCAGTTTTACACAACAGAGGAAAGGTGAGTTTACAATGACTAAGTCAGCCGACTCGGAACTCTCTAAAGGGACACTCTGGGAGTAGAAGTTGAAATTTGGTTTATGTATTGTATAATATAATTATAAAGGAAAAAAAATCATGAAGAATAAAAAAAAGAAAAAGCTCTGTGTCCCTTCAGCCAGTCAGAAGCTGAGAGTTGACCTGGACAATATTCGCTTTTTGCTATCAAAATAAAAAAGTGTCCAGTTGTGAAATGCATGTGAGAATTTATGGATTACAAATCTGGATTATATAATACTAGAGTTGATTGATAGTCGTTACTGTGTGTTGTTGGTAAATGATGTTGATAGTTTACTTTCCATATTTTTCAATGAGGTTTTAGGACTCATAGAACTTTATGCATTTAGATGTAATCCTAAAGAGTCGGATTGGTGGCTTTAACGCTTTTAGTCTTACTTTGACTTGATTAATGGATTTAAAATAAAAAACTACATTATTATTCTCAGCTGCAATAAAAGTAAGCTAGCTTTGAGATGCTCATTAGAAGTGCTTCTTATCCAGCAGAGGTTTAAAGGTTTGGGTTATAATAAAGATTATTAACATGTTATTGTTAGAAATACATATAACAAGGGTGATTGGCACTTGTGGGGCCCCTTGTAAAATTTTATCCACAGGAGTCTGTGATTTTTGATGCACATCCTACCTCTTCATCACCTTTGTGCTCTTCTTTTCTCCTTCTAACCTGACTGCTTCTTGTTTTCTCCAAATCTCTACCTCTTAATCCATCTGCCTTTCACTCTTTTGATCCTGTCTCTCCCTTCTTTGTTCCCATTTTTACTTTTCCTCTCCATCTCCTCTTTTTATTCCACACTTTTCTACCCCTGTGCCACACCCCCCCTCCCCCTCTTCCTGCTCCTCCATCCCTATGAAAGGAGGTCCGTTACACAATGGCATGGAGCCTATTGAGGTCCTGGGTGCACAAAGACTGTATTCAAATCTCTGTGCTATTTTTCAGGAACCAGGCTCGCCACAGAATTGTACTTACCATCTGCTGTGTGTGTGAGGCTGTAATTGTGTGTGCTTACAGTGCATTGACAGCATGTGTGTGTGTGCGCGCTTATAGAGTGTATCATATGACCTCACTCACCTGAATACAAATACAGCTCAAATCAGCAGCGAACTAAAATCCAGCGGGGTCGAAACTTTTGAAAAACATTGTGATGGGAGAATTATTTGTTGTTCACAATAGGTACACAGCTGTGAAATGGAAGTTCACCTTTAAGTCATATGCATTCAACACATAAACGCACACTCAAACTCTCCCTCTCACATGCACACACACAGGTTTTAACTTTATTTAAACACATCTAACCTATCTGATAAATCTCGTTTCCAACATGAGACCTCAATCGGTAAACGGTTTCCTCAAACTGTGAGACCTCAGAAGTGGAGTAAAATCTCTTCTCAATCAAACACACACACACACACGTGCACACTCACACATGCACACGCAGAGCCATGTGGGTCTATTTGGGTCAGAGCTGAAATGAAAGCGTTGTCGCAGGAACAGACAGCACACCAACATGGATTCTCTCTCATCACCGCTCTCAAAATGTGTATCCATATATATTTATTTATATACGTGTGTGTGTGTCTATACGTGTATTTGAGTGTGTTCATGCTCCTGTCAGCTTCACTTGTCTTGTTGGGCCACGTTTGGACAAGTGCGTCAGCGCTTCCCTCCTTTCTTGCTGTCATGTTTATTCTCGGCTGTATACCTTTATGTTCCTGTGTCGTATTAACCTATATTAACACCTCGAGACGCCGTACAGAAACCACCTGACTCCTCCGCATCAAAGCTCCCTGCAGCTGTTTGAGTCTGTCACATCTAACTAGAGTAACGTGTTTTCCTTTACATTCCCTACGCGCCGCTGGGTCGCCAGAGCAAGATGCAAACTCCCCAGTGTAATGCCTGAGAGTTTGACGAGTGACTCTCTCAGCACCGCCTGCATTAAGAAGCAGATCTGTGTGCACATGTGTGGCGCTGCAGTGATGTTATATAATGTTCTTAGCACTTTGTTTTAACATTGGTGGGATGGCTGATGTGGCACAGTTCAAAACTTCAAGACATTCACACTCGTGTTATGCTTAAGAAGGCAAATAGCCAATTATCATTGTTTTACTGTAAAAACTAGTTAGTGAATTCATCAGTAAGTAAGTTTTTGGGGTAGAAACAAGATGAATTTAATTTTTCCCCCTCTCAAGGACCACCTCATTACCACCAGTTCTTAACTTTTATGGTGCTTCATTGCATAGACTAGAGATAAAACACGTCAATTCATTATTTATTAGTTGGTTTAGATCATGTATTAGAATTGATTGATTTGTTTCCAGTGAAGAGTGGCTTGGGCTTCTGATCAAGATTCTCTTGGATTCCTCCTTTTAATGGAGTTTTATGGCCACATCTATGTGGAAGAATGCCCAGAGGAAAACCCAGCACATGCTGGAGAAACTATATCTCAGCTTGAATGTCTCGGTACCCACAGATGAACAGATGAGGTGAAAGAAGAGGGATAAGGGAAGTCTGAATATCCCTGCTTACGTAGTTCTTCCCAAAGCCAACCTTGAAGAAGACAAACACCCAAATAAATGAGTGAAAATGTAAAATGGTGGATTGGTCAGTATACATTTCTAAAGACTGAATGCTTTAAATCAAATGTGTGCAAAAAAAAAAAAAGCACATTTAGCTTGAAATTCACACATAAAAGTAAAAGTCATCCAGTAGCTGACAGGAGGACGGCAGAAAGACAGACTACATTTTTTAAATTAGGCTACAATGTCTGAGTTTTGTTTAGACTAAAGGCAAGGCAAGTACATTTGTATAGCATGTTTCAAAAACAGGGTGATTCAAAGCAGTTTATAGAAAACATTCAAAACACATTAAAAAATAAAACCTAAAAATGTAAAAAAAAATGTGGGAAGTGTGGGAGACACGCCTTTTTAAATGAGGATTTAGGTGTGTCATGGTTTGCATCAGGACGACTTCACATAACCGCAAGCGAAGATGCACTCCACGTGCGGATATGGGCATCGTTGTACCTGGTGTCTCTGGCTGTGGTCTGGTTGAGAACAAGTGTCAGGAAGAAGGGGTGTGGGGTGTACGCATTGTCACCTTAAAACATGAATGAAAATGAAAGACGTTCCTGTTTTTTAATAAGATTATTGCTTTTAAAATGATTTGGCAAATGTCCTCACCTAGAAGCCAGCTATCTCCAAACTCATCATCCCTCAACTTTGAACATAGAATATTGTTTCTAAAAATAAAGGAGTCGTGTACTGTATCCGGGATATTTTGCCACAAACGCACTGCATGTTCAATGAATGGGTGTGTTTTCGGTTTCTGTATGTGTGCTCAGAGTTTCAGGAAGCACAAGCTGCACATGGTTGCAGTCAGTTGCTCCTAAAGCACCGGAGAATCCAGTTAACTAAAAAAAAACAACTTGTTTGGTCTCATTTAAGGAATCCAGAGTGCGTGGAAACCTAATAAACCTCGTCATCCGGCAGTTATTGCAATGAGTGTGACGTGAGTCTTTCTTGTGGCTCCAAATCTGCGCTGAGTTCCACCAACAGCTCCAAAATAGCAACACTGGATAGGCAATATGTTTTAATAATTACTTCCTCTCTTATTCCAAACATGTTAAACGCAAGGAGGAAATATTCCTTCTCTCAGTCTTCTTTAATGATTCCTATGTCTTCCTCTTGCAACAATCCCTGCAGCCATGTATGTGCAATTACGCATACAAACCGTTTGCATGTCCTTTAACACGTCTTAAATATAGATGCAGTTTCTATCCGCAAAATTACTTTCAGCTTTGATAAAT
>JBAMIG010000018.1:18168306-18180126 GCA_037177335.1 Kiunga ballochi
GTTTTGGGATAAGAAGGAAGGTCCTTGTGGTCAGATAACTCCACAGTGTTTGCTTAGGTGAGGGCTCCTCTGATGTGAGCCTTTATCTTGGAGGTGTAAATTCCACAAGCAAATGGTGTATCTCTGTGTGGGATCTTTGGGGGTTGAGTTTGCTACATACATCAAGCTATTTGCTGCTCAGAGGACATTTATGGTGAGAGTTTGTGGTTTCAGAAATGATGACCGTTAACAAAGAACGTACAGTATGATGCATACAATATGTGTTTGTACCAATGTGCGTGTTTTATGTCAATTTTGCATGACCTTTTTGTTGTCGTCACATTTCCCAGAGGCCTCGTTGATCTGAACTCAGCCTTTGTTTCAGCTGTTCCTGCCAGTGAAGCTCCAACTCTGTCACAAAGGAAACACAAATTCAGCTTAAAAGGAAACTGAGCTGCAGCAGAAACAACTTGTTGCGTCCTAATGTTATTTTGCCCCTTCAGGTGTTTGTTGACATTAAAAAGTAGCCTTTTTTTGATGAGAGCTTGTGCTCATCACCAAAAAATGAATTTGTGAATTGATTTGTCATGCATTCAGACAGAAGGAAAGACTTCTTGT
Organism: Kiunga ballochi; assembly: GCA_037177335.1. Lineage (NCBI taxonomy): Eukaryota > Metazoa > Chordata > Actinopteri > Atheriniformes > Pseudomugilidae > Kiunga > Kiunga ballochi. Next base: position 18,168,904 of record JBAMIG010000018.1, read on the forward strand.
TTTTATTGCTCATTTATTTGTCTAAAAATTCACATCATGGACACAACAAGCTGCTGCTGCAGCATGAGAAGTAAATATTATCTCGAGAAAATAAACAGTAACAGAATTAAAATTCCTCAAAACTTTTTCCAACAGTGTTCTGACCACAGTCTGCGGATGCAGCAACTGTGCTTGACTCGGTTTGAAGGTGAAACTGATCCTCAGGCTAAGCTTGCCATAAAACATTTTGCATAGATATTTCATATTTGGTTTCCATGAATCTAAAGAAATTTGAGGAGGCCTGAGGCCAAATCAAAATATAGCCACATGCTTACCATATTTTCCAAATGGATATTTAACTTTTTGTTTAAAGTACAGATTTAACTAAATTAATCTATTTTTAAACTCAAGACCTCTACAAGAGGCCTGGGAACTTTGGGGTTTGCATGCTGTGCTCCTCTGCACAGAGATCTCTGATAGTTTTCCAGTTCACAGGCCAGAGTACTCTGAGCACCCCTGGCACAGTTTTTGCATTCACTTCCCACATCTTTCCAACTTCCTCTTTCAGCCCCTTGGTGTTATTCTTGGTTTTTGTACTCCTTCTTGATGTTGCAGTTGTCCGAAGTAGCTACATCTGCCCTTTTATTTAGTTTGTCAGCCACAACATAGCCTAGTTAGTAAGCCATCCCCTGTTTCCCTGTCTGGTTCTGAAACTCCCAAAAGATCTTTTCTCCATCATCTTGACCCTGAGAATTTAAGTCTCATGTCAGGACTTACATGTTTCAGTCATATGGTTATATGTTGCATATACCTTACACCCTGCTCCTGTGTACCGGACTGTCTCACAAAGGTTACTGGCACAGTCTGCATCACCGGCTCTGGGTAGATCCTGGGCTCTATGGTTCTTGTGTGGCCATGATCAGTCCCTACATGCCTGGCTGGAACTGCTTGAGGCTTTCACTTTGCAGAGGTTGGACACATCAACCCTTTCATTTGGAAGGAGTATGAGTCTAAACTTGTTTTGTTTTCATTACAGATATATTATACATTATTTAGATGTGGTAAAATGAAACAAAATCAGTTCCATACATTCATATACGAAGCATGTAAAATCATACAGACGATCTTATGTTATACACTGATGCTATTTTAATCTTTTTTACTACTTTAATCATATTCATGCATTTTGTGTAATGTGTATACCACAGAAGAGACTTCCTTTAACTGGAGATCTCTGTAGAGCTCAGTAAATTTCAATTTGTCTGCAAGTCGGTGCCCTACATCTTCACATTGAGTTCTATGTGATGAAGACTACTTTCCACAGCTCAGTGGCTGCAAATGCTAATATAGAGCAAACTGTCTTCAAGCATCAGGGGATACACCATCATCACACAGTTCACAACCATAAACTGTGGAAAGCTGGACAAGCAAACGTCAGCCTGACTGGACTGGAGACTGTGGACAGGAGAGGAAGCTGGTTCACTGGGTCTGTTGGTTAGGGCAGTTGTCTCCTCACACTTGGATACTGGACAGATAAATTTTCCCCATTCACCTTTCTTTGGTGACTTTAATACAGATAAACCACAATAAATATTGCTTTGTTCTTTATGACAGCTTTGTTTTAGCAGTGATACTTGTATGATGTGCTGTAGGCACTGGACTTTTGGTTCAGACTGTAACTTTTTGTTTGTCCTGACTCGTAAATACAGAACCTTCACTGTCTTCATGAACCTCCTGATTTACACAGTACTAACCCATTAAAAACATGAATACACAGTCTTTCAGTGTGATAAAAAAGATTTAACATTAGCTAGATGAAAACAGGCAGATGTGGGTTTATTCCTGGTATTACACTATGTTCCTAATTTTCCTCATGGTCTGGGAACAACAGCAAAGCACAGCGAGTAACAGAATACTGTACTTCTTTTAAAATATCAGAAAAAGAAGCTGATAATTAAAATTTGCTCTCAAGGTAAACATAAAAATCTGCTCAAAATGGATCTAAATGAAAGCATCCCTTCACGACCTACGGCAGTGAAAGCAGTGAGATCATTCAGTTTCAGGGGCTGCTGTGGGAGACATACTGATACTTTGTCCACCAACTAAGGATGTTTTACTTACTAATGACGTTGCTACCTGCTCCAGTTCTACAAATGGGGCTAAGATGAGCTTCTGAATCTGACCTGAGAGCACTGCAATGGACCGCCCAAGCTGCTGAGATCACTGATGCTTCTGTATCTGCACTCCTATAAGTCATTTACCAAGCTAATATTCTATTATTGAAAAAGAACATTTCTACTGAAAATGTCAAATTGATTTATCCTCTGATTTGGGATGTGCTTTGTAAACTCAATACATAAAAACGATGCAAAGGGTCCAGAATATATTTATATACCTCACATAAATTAACATTTCGCTGCAACCAAAACAGAAAAAACATGCAGTGATGGTGGGAACGTGTTCGTGCGAGTCCCATTAAAACAAGTTACTTTTATTTTAAACACATTTAAAACCAACCGAGTCTGACCGAAGTGCTTCCCAGAAGGTTTTGTTGTGGTTTGTCATCGTTTGGGGATTATTTGTCATTAAGCTTAATAGCATATGATTCAAATGTTCTTCTCTTTTTTAAAACTCTTAATAGAGATCTCTTTTTGACCCTAAATCCTTTACTGAATGTAGCATTCATCAATAAATTTGTTATTGAATGGAAATAATATTCATTCCCAGCTTTAGCAAGCATGTTTTAAATCTATTTAGTTTTTATCTGTGTGAAACGCATGGTGTTGCAGGTTTTCTGAGTGATTCACCCCTTTCTACAGCTCATTGCGTTTCTTCCTCATCTCAGCCACGATGCACATTCATAACGCCCAGTCTGTTGATGTCCAGTTGCTAGCTTAACACGGTGCAAAAAGCTAAACTTAGCTGCAGCATCCCAAAAGAAAAAGATGTGAAGTGCAGTTTCTAAGCTGCATGAAGCTGCTTAGCTCTGGCAGCAACGACTCAAGAAATGTGCACAACAAATGTCTTCAAAAGAAAACTGAGTTTTATGACTGGAAAGATACAAAGTGGGACTTTAAATGTGTTACAAAAAAAAAAAGCTAAATGAATTTAAACTGAGTGACCTTAAAAGATGATTGATTGGCTTCAAACTCAGCAGTAATTAATATTTTTTCCTCCCCATCACTGAGGGGAACAGAAGAAATTAGTATGTGAATTTTAAACAGATGTGCTGTGAACATATGTGGTCCATTTGTGGAGAATTTCTGAATGTGCGGCCATGAACAGCAAAACCGTGCTGCTTCAGGTGAGCTCACAATAAAATGGGCACGACTGACCTGCACGTGTTTCATGTGGTTTTTTTAAACATTTTTTTTGCATGTTTGAATTTCTTTTTTCTTCACTTAATTAGATTAAATTTAGAACCATTTTTATAAAAAGTTAATAAATGACTGGGTCAAGGTACTGTGCGCCTTCGTGATGAAGAAAAGGGCAAGTAAAATGATTTCAGAGGCATCTAATCCAAGTCATCACCTTTTTGACCATCATTTTTGAGCAGAATTTGCTTTGGCAGTCTTTGAGCTCATACATTTTAATTGCAACCACTTCATAGCCCAGATCCATTACTGGACATGGATGTTCACACCAAAGCACAATTACCTTCATTTTTACACAATAACAGTCTTAATTTGACTGAGTCTAAGTATTAACATATTATAAGACCCGAGAACCTTGAAAAGGAGAAGTCTAAAAAAAAAAAAAAAAAACACCACTTAATTTAATAAAAGCTGCTTCTCCTAACACACACACTCTCTGGGATTTTCAAATAAAAGATTTTTTTTAAAGTACCTTGAAAACTAGAAAGAGTGCTTACTTGGTGAACCCATCTTTTTTCTGAGAAAATAAAATAATAATATCTTTTGTTGCTGCACACTTGAGACAAAAAAGGTCAAGGTTTTACTTTAAAAACAAACCATCGAGTCTGCAGCACATTTGATGTTGTGTGGTCAATTTGCCCACTTATGAAAAAAAAAAGAGCTTATTTCTATCCAGGCACTACTATACATTGTAGGGAGGTACTAATAGGTATTGCTCTTCATCATCCATATGTTTCCTGTAAATTGTGTAACACATGAGGTATTTATATATGAAGGTTTTATTGCAAATGTAACTGTTATTATTATGTGAAGGACGTTGTGTTGCTTATGCATGAAAAGTGCTTTGTAAATAAAGTTTGTTTGACACAAATTGCCTTTTGAAACCCAGAGTTCTGCATCTCTATCCGGCAGCAGAAGAGATCATTTCCAGACTCGTTTCCTATTGATGCAACTTCAATCATGCTGCTAGAGACTTGCATGATGTTATCAAAGTGACAAAAATCAATACATTTGAGCAGGAGGGGGGGACAGCCCCTTACAGCTTTACTGGACATACTGTAATATAACAGATCCGTGCTGTATTTCATACTACAACAGGGTGTCCTCTCTCCTGTCGCACGTTTACATCATCTACTTTTTGCTATTCATCACTTTTTTTAATTCCAAGTATACAAATATATTTTCTCTTCAGATTGCACAACACAAATGACTTTTTGCAGTCTAATTGGAGCAAACAAGACAGCAGAGTAGATGCATATGTCATCTGATATCCTCTGCCTTATCGTACACAGGACTTCAAACACCACTTGAAGAAAAACCGCTGAAGATAATTAACTGACTTCAGTAAACCGCACAGCCAATTAAAGCATCATGCTTTGTTCATCAGTTTTTTTTCCTTTTACTTTACTGTTAGATATTGTTTCCAACACTTTGCTTTTACCTTACATTTCAACTAAACAGGAAATGGATCACGGATTAAGTAAGAAATTAAATGATCACCAGGGGGGGCATGGTACACCAGAAGCTGAAGGAATTCCAGCTAATGTTGGAATGACAGCTTCTGGAGTCTATTAGAAACAGATTGACTTGTGTTTAGATGGACATTTGTAACAGCATCAACATCAAAAATGACATGTTCAGGGTATTTTAATGAAAAACCTAAACCCAGAAGGCTGAAAATTTAATGCTATTCTGTCATTTGAGACTACAAGTCCCCCAGGGGGATTTTCATGATCCTTTTGCATTTCCATGCATTAAGTTTTGTAATACAGTAAGACATCTGATAGACATGTCTAGGAGAGTACGCAGAGCCAGTTAATGCCTTTTTGCTCACTTTCTTCCCTCTCAAATTCATTTTTTTTTGTTGAAAAACTACACAGCACAACAGAAATCTGGTAATGGAAACCTCTAAAAATGTTTGTTTACATTCTCATGTGGTGGTTTTTCAGACTTTGAACCATAAATGTAAACCGCTGCACTTTTACAATAATTTTTTATATCAGAGAGTAGAAAGCTGTTCCAACCAGTCACCAAAACAGCTGAATCTAATGAGCACCATTCATCTGCAATTAGTGAAAACAGGTAGATCCAAAAACATGGCAGGACTTCTAATTTAATCCACCACTGCAAAGGTGTAATAGAAACACTTATTCTGTGTTTCTGAAGGAGGTGGTGTGGCTCATGACACGCTGTTTTGGTCTGCAGGCAGTGCTGAACCTTCAGATAAACCATTTAGCTTTAAATTAATCAGACTTCATGAGACATGAGAATAATTTGATCCAAATCTAAAAGCTTTGCAGGTTACAAACAGATCTGATATTATTAGGACACTCAGCTCAGTTTCTCATAACATCTACACACCATTTATAAAATCGAGCCAAAGTTCTCCATAGGAATGTGTGTGAGTGTGTATGGTTTTCTGTCTCTCTGTGACAGCCCTGCAACAGACTGGCGACCTGTCCAGGGTTTACCCCCGCCTCTCGCCTGAATGGCTGCTACAGGCTCCGGCTACCTGCAAACCTGAGTTATATAAGCGGTACAGAAGATGGATGGATCTTTGGAAAGACATTTACCTCTGTGTGGAAGAGCTGCTTCTCTGTATATCAAGGATGGGCAACTCCAGTTCTAGAGGGCTGCAGTGCTGCGAGTGCTAGGACACACACCTGAGTCAAATAAATGGGTAATTAGCAGACTTGGGCAGAGTGGGACTGCACAGGTCTGCTAATTAGGTCTGATGTGTGTCAGGTGTGTTTCAGCCAGGAAAGTTTACAGAACGAGAACCCTCAAGGACCCATCCCTGATGTACAAGTTGTTATTTTGCTTATTTTACAGTAAAAAAAAAAACACTATTAAAAACTAATCTCCACTCAAATAGTACATATTTTTGCTTGAACCTTTGTCTTAGGGCCATCTTTAGGACTTAAAAGGACTTATATTTACTATACAGTCATTTAGCAGATGCTTTTATCCAAAGTAACTTATATATGATGTCATTTTAACCATAGCTATTGACCTAATGTGCATGTTTTCTTTATTTAAGCCTACACATTAGTATTAAGGTTTTAAAATATCTGTGGACAATCCTTTAACCCTTTCTCTGTGCTTCCAGCTTGCTCCTGCACATAGTTACACTGATGAAAACTGATGAAGATATGGTTCAGTGAAACTGAAGGGCAGTCATGACCATCACCCAGACAAGCACGTATGAATTCAATACGTTAACGGATGAAATGGGACAAATATCTGAAAATAGGACATGAATTAAAAAAAGCTAAAATCAACTGTTTTTTTTTGTGCATGCGTGTTGTTCCGCTCGCTTGTGATCACAAGAAAGTTACTACATGACCTCTACACAACAAGCTTCTCTCCTGACATCCAAAAATAACTATTTCATAGAAAACTGTTAATTTGTGATCTTGTCAAAACAAACAATTATCCTGCAACACAACAAGCTGTCAGAGCCACTTTTCCCCTCAATTTGTCACTTTAAAAATCACGTAACAATGGCATGTTTAAAAAAAAGAAATACTATGTGCTCTGAGTGCGCATGGCTTCACATTTATCATCAGACAAGCTGTGGTTGTGGATTCTAATGCGTCTCAGTGTTAGTCTACGTCTGACAACCTGCCTGCAGGCCTGTAAACACTGGAGTCATGAAAGCAGCAGGACAACCGGCTTGTTTGTTGATTCAAATTGTCAAATGAGGGCACGCCGTCCTTGCACTGCCTCCGACATTTCTGCTCCTCCTGTGGCGTCGAGTGTAGGCTCGTGGAGGTTGGATGTGATTTCTGATGCCGAGCGGCGATATGGAGGAGGCGAGTCCGTAACCGGTTGCTACCCCAACGTTCCTCGCTGACCCACTTTGCCTGGAAACGACTCCTTTGTGTCTTTGCTTGACTGAAACCTTAGAGAACAAACGGCTTCTATCTCCTGAAAAACCACCTCATTAAAAGAAAGGGACTTCAGACCAGCTTCTGCTGCCTAAATTAAATCCCTCTTACTCCCTTTGCTCTGCCTAATACCACCCCCTCCTTTTTGTCTTATATAGCCAAACTCCATTTTTCATTTGTCTCTTGGTCCCAAGCGTGATTGTTATGCATTTGCAGAAACTTTGGCAGCTGGTTGTTAATATTAAAAGTTAAATAGTTGCAGTTTGAGTATCTCATTTTGAACATTTTTTAGGGCAACCATGTTGAAAGTAGAGGAAAAACAAAGATTGATAAACACAGGAGGAAACACAAGAAGCAAAGGGAACAGGTGAGGAGTTCAAAATGCACGTTTTCTTTTATTATTGATTCTCAGTTAACTATAAATCAGTTTTCAAAACGATTGCTGACTATATTCTGCAGTTAGGTAAGGCAATACTCCACAGAAGGAAGAAAATCAGAGCAATGATCTGGAACAACGTTTCAGCAGGTTGTATGTATTATAACTGCTATGAGCATCAAATTGCATCAACTTGCTAACTCATCTCACAATGCATCCTGCTGCCATAATTTCCCCAAGTAAATAATAATATTAATAGATTTATATTGCACTTTACTGCTGGTGACACTCAACACCTTACATTTCCATTATTCATCCACTTCACATGCATACCTGGTGATGGTAAGCTACATCTGTAGCCACAGCTGCCCTGGGGCAGACGGAGGGAAATGTGGCAGCCAATGGGCATCTGACCACCACCCAAACATCCATACTCATTCACACACCCCTGATTCAGCGATACAGCATCTTGCCCAAGGACACAAGCGCTGTAACATATACTTAGAAAGAGGTGGTCAGACATGGGATAGACAGATTGCTTACATAATTGCCAACAGCTTTAACCTTGGAAACTATTACATATGCCATCAGACTCTAAATAACACCCTTTAATTACGTCCTTTTGAGACTTTAACTCAAATATAGATTTATCCTAATAATGGAAGCACCTGGGAGATGGCTCATGAGTGGTCCTCTGCAGTACATTTAGACCTGATTATCCAGCATTATACATCAAAACAACTTAACCACTCTATGCCTATACTCCACTATAATAGAGACCTATTTATAGGCTGTTTTTTTTATATATATGAATGAATGAAGATAATTTATTTGAAAATTTGCCACATCAGTGAGTCACCCAATACACTGTTACTCACTGACCCCATTCTTTTATTGCCAGAACTGGACTGTGTTTGTCTAGTTAAGGCTGAATACACACTGGACAGGTCGCCAGTCTATCATAGGGACTCACACAATGATAAATTACATTTTATAACATGTTATGCATGCAAGTATTAAAATAACAAAGATTGTCTCAGAGACAAACAGGAAAACTATGCAGCTGTGTTTTAGGGGAATAAATTATGTAATTAATAGTGATCCAATGCTTGCCGCTAAGTCACAATTCAATGTTGATTTAGGATCAATCAAAATGTATTGACAAATAACTGAACCAAGAAATTCCCATTCATATAAAAATACCAAAAAGTAACTGAATACATTGTTTAACATTTAAAGCAATGAAGATTAATTAAAAAATAAATAAAAACATGAGCAAAGGAAAGATTTTTGCTTTTAACATGGATTTTGTTGATTTTTGAACAATGTTTTGGATCAATGCCACATCACGTTACATTGATCTATTGTTACACCCCTACATTGCTGTTTAAGGTAAGATAAGTTAAACTTTATTGTCCCAGGAGTGGGAAATTTGTTCTGGACCATTAAACCCAGGCCCCAGTTGCAAGACAAAATTTAATACACATAAAACTAGTCACACGATGCTCAACATGATACTAAAAATACATTTTAAAAAAATTATCGGGCACTCACTGAAATCCCACATGGTTAGTGGCAAGATCTTTATGTCCCAGTGTTTATGCTAGTGTCCTAAAATGTATAAAAAAAGAAAGATATTGTAAGGAGATCAAATCAGAACCATTACATTAAGTCTTTTGTCCCATCCTTGTGGGTATCATTGAGCATTGGGTCACCCTGTCACCACTTTACCAGTTCTCTCTGCTTGACGGATGCTAAACAATACATACTGAGAACACAAAACAGGGCCTGAAGTTTGGAGACGCTGTGGAAGGTTAGTTCACCTTATTTCTTGAAGCTCACATCTAATCACAATTGACCTTTACCTTTACGCCTAAATAAGCCATTAACAGCTATGAAAAATCCAAACATCTTGCAGTCTTTTCTGCAGGACTCATTTCTGTGCAAATCTTCAAATTTCACTTTGTATGCAGTCCCCTTTGAAGCGGTTACCTTGCACAGTAACACACTGCTCCCAGTGCTGCTATTAGTAATTCGTGCTGAATCTCTTCTGTTATCAAGATGTCGACCCTTGAATTTCACCTTGGGAAAGAGAGAAGACATGGGGAGTCAAATAGGAAGTAAGTGGGTAGTGAATGGTAGTTTCCCTGCAGTTCAACACGACACCTCACAATATTACAGCAGGCTATTTGACCTTGGGGTACAAATTTTGCAGTACATAACTCACTGAATGAAAAAGAAAACAAGGAGCATGCTCTTACTTGTGCTTCTTTTTGGATGTGCTCTCTTTGGTTTTAGAGACTGTCGGATTTGTCACTGAAGACTGGGGTCTTCTCTGTGGGTCACGGTCATAGAAGCAACTCTCACTACCAGTGATGCTCTGCAAAACAAAGGTCAGGTTAGCTTTACAGAGATATGATGCTTGCTTTGTAAATGCGCTGGGAGAAAAAAGAAGACCCAAATAAACATCTCTTGGTGAGTGTTGCGTGCATTGTTGAAGAAGGTGAAAGGGGGTACGAACCATGGCTTTTTATAGAAGCCATCTCTGAACTTTTGCAGACTGTAATTCATTGTTTATTTTTTTATGCATCTAATAGGAGTGACGTATTAACTTCCAAGCAAGAAGGAAGAGGAATACAAATTGTGCTGGAAAAAAAGTCCAGTCTAGTATCAGTGTTCTGTTGTCCTTTATGAGCTACTGTGGCATCGTGACTCAATGAGCTTAGTGACAGAAAAACATTTACGACCCAAATGGACAGGTGACTCGTCCAGGGGTGCACACTGCTTTTCCCCAGCACCCAGTAAACCTGAAATGGACTAGAGGTGTCCAAAGTCAGCCCTCAAGGGTCGCTGTCCTGGATTTTTTTTTATGTATTCCTGTTCCAGCACACATGGCTTCCATTAAATGGATAAAAAAAAAAAAGTCAATGCAGTTCAGCATAATGACTGATTAACTTAAGTCAGCTGTGTTGGACCAGGGATACATGGTAACCTGTGGGATTGTGGCCCTTGAGGACCAGAGATTGACACTCATGCACTAAGAAAAGAATATAGGTATGGAAAATGAGTGAATGAAAGAACAAGTCAGAAAACTCTGTGACAAACAGAAGGCAGGGATTCCTGCATTATTCCCATTAAAACCACATTAATCTTAAAACGTTTTTACCATTTAATGAAACTGCTCATTTTGAGTTTGATGGCAGAAACATCTAAAAAACAAAGATTAACAAAAGGTAGAAAAGACTCAAAAGTAACTGGGTGGGACTCTTTATGCACCGTGACCAGCTTTGATTTTCTTACCATCACCTACTGACTGGAAATGTATAACATTTGTTGTGTTTAACAACAACTGTAGTCTCCTTCCTGTATTTGAGCCACCGTAAGCTCACAGGATTTACATTTGTGGGCAGGTGAGAATTGGTGTCGTTGATTCGTTTATGATTTGGTTAAACACATTTGCTGCTGTGAATGTGGATTCTGGATGCTAGTGATCTTCAAGGCCTCAATGCATTAAAACCAGACATGGTGGCGGCGGAAGGTAAGTGATGCGGTAGTGACGTAGTTCCTGCGAGACGGTAGAGAGTAATTCACGGCACTCAAACTT
>JBAMIG010000018.1:18181173-18207322 GCA_037177335.1 Kiunga ballochi
GCCAGACCACCATTCTGGCTGCTGGGATGCTGGACAAGACACGTTAAAAAAAAAAAAAAAAAAAAAAAAAAAAAAAACCAGACATTCTGTATCAGAAACCACAGCTTGAAACCAGTAGGCTACAGAAATCACTTTCATGGTGAAAAGCAGGTTAAAGTGAAATCATGCCAAACAGAAACACTATGTGAACCCGAAACGCAGCTCTCTTCCCTGGACCAAAGCTTTTTTAAAATGATCTGAGGCAAAAAGAAAACGAATGTGAGAATATTTTAGAAAGCATGCTCGCCATGTCCTATGGACTAAAGAGGAGATAGACCATCCAGCTGGTCATTGGTGGGCAGCTGCATCACCTGCAACCAGTGTGCCTCGTCTTTTCTGACCTCCGACATCAGCGAGTCATTTAGCTCCAGATAACTGTTGCTCACTGGATATTTTTTCATTTTCAGACCATTTTTTTTATCCTAAAAGTGTGTGAACATCCCAGTAGATCAACAGTTTCTAAAATATTCACACCAACAACCATGCAATGTTCAAAACCCCTGAAATCCCCTCTCACTGCATTCTCACACTGAACCTGACCACATCTAGATGATTAAAAGCATCAAGCTGCTGCCGTGGGATTGGCTGATTAGCAATGTGTTAACAAGCACCTGTACGAGCTCATAATGAGTGTTCATCTGCATGTATGCATAAATACTAACCGTATATCAAAAATAGGAAAAAAAATTCTGCCGTTTAAAAAGCTTTTTGATAGACGAGGAAGCCAAACACTTTGCATCTCAGAAAAAAAAAAAAAAAATTTCATCACAAATAAAATGTTTACCGAACAAACTGGTGTGATCTGACAAACTCCTCAGATCCAGTTTGACATGTCAGCTGTCGTTCTGAGCGTACCTTAATTCCACACATTAAAGCTCGAGATGAGTCTGCACCAAATTAGATCTCAGTGTGGCGTCTTCACAAGCTTCACCAGCAGGAAGTGATTAACTAAAAGTTAAAACCAAACTGGGAGACAGATAAAATCACTGCTTCTGTCGGATTTTGTTTGCTTTTTCTCACAGATTGAGTCGTGGTAGAGTGGTTAAGTGTTGCGCGTCTGACAAACGGTTTCATCTGTCAACTTTACAGATGACAGAAAAGCAATGGTTGAAGCTGAGTTCATGTTTATCCAAAGTACTTGTGCTTTGTGTCGTTTTATTTTAGATACTACCCAATTATATTTACAGACTTTTAATATCTTTCTTCTAAAACTTATCGTATGTAGCTACATAATGGAAGATATTTGTTTAAGCATAATTAGAACAAAGGTAAAACAAGGCTGGGTGTTTTTTTTAATGCACAGAAACAGCTATGGTTTACTTCCTCCTTTGTTTTTCCTGAAGCCTCTTCTCTTGTTACTTCATGTCTCCTGTGCCTTGTCTCTCTGCTCCATGTTTTTGTTTCTCGATCTATTTTCCTGTTTTAGAAATCCCCTTTCCCTTTCCACTCCTTTCTGATTGTTTTCACCTGAGTCTCGTTACCCTTTTCCTCCTTGAATATTTATAGTAAATTCCTTCCTTGGGTTTGTCTGCATGCTGTTCATCTTGTGTCCATCGCCAGTGTTTGCCCAGTTTTTCCACTTGTTGGCTTTTTCCTGTTGTTTGGGGGTTTAAAACAGTGTCTGTGTCAGCCCTGTCTTCTGTAGACTGATGTTAACTTTGCATTATGGCTTGTTGCTACGTGCCAATCTGCCCTGTTATTCTGTATTTCAAGCTTTTTTTCAGAAATAAAACACAATAAAATCCCAAGTTTGACTGGACATCTTTATCCAAACTCTTGTAAATGATAAGCACAGCATCTTGAGGCTCGGTAACTGCTCTTAAAAACGTGAAACCTCAGAGGTGCACGTTACTACGGCTGAGTTTTTCAGCATTGCATCACTTGCCATCCACTGGATAACACACAAGGTGTTTTGGGTGTACACTGCGGCTGACTCATCAGCAGGAAATGAGCCAGAAGAGACTTTATAAGAGACAATGTTGGGCTGATTTTTACTGGCTGTGGGAAGCAGAATGGATGCCAAATTACCTTTGAGCTCCTTTTGAGGGACTGCCAAAAGCTCAGTAGTTTGTTTTTAATGCCTTAAATAATGAACAAGAAGTGTAAGAATGTATAAAAATTGTTGCATCATAGGAATCAGGGTTTGGGTCTATGAGATGACTGTGTCACAATGGATGGATGGATGTCCACGTTGACAGATTAAAGCTTCCACACAAACTCTGTGATGTGCGATATTGCTGATAGTGAAATTCAGGCCAGTATCTGCAATACTGGTACTTAGTACAAAGCTGCCATGTATTTTGGAAAACCATTGTGAAGGCAGGCTACATAAGAACAAAGGAAGATAAAATTACATTAAAATGGGCCTGAATTTTCATTTGATTTCTTTTTCTTTGTGTCAGTTAAAAACATGGGGGGAAACTGAATCTGGACGAATCCACACTTCAAAGAGCACCGGACCTGAATTACATAACAGCTAAAATATTTTGTGAACCATCAGTCTAAACAAATAAGAAGGATTTATATTGTAATCTATCATATTTGTTAAATGTTTTCTGACATGTTTTTATTATTTTTAAAGCCACAATAACCGTTTTTGACCCCCAGCTTCTGCAAGGACCCATACCATTAATTATAGAAGTGTTGAAATCCTGTGAGCTGATCTGAAGGAATCATAGCACACTAAGCTGAACTCATGTTTTTTTATAACCATGTTTAAAACAGAACATACTACAACAGGGTGTCTTATTCTTAAGAATGGGGCTACTCAGACAAAAATGTGAACGTAGCATCCAGATAAAAGTTTTTTTTTTCCTGAAATCAGCTCCAGTGCTACTCAGGGACACATTTTCCCCTGGCTGTGTCTCAATCAGCGCACTAGCTCCACTTTGCACATTATATTTAAGTGTGTAGTGCGTTTACAATGACATTTAAGCAAAAAACTAAATAAAATATTAAAAAAAAATATCACACCACTGCCATTCTCTCACCTTAGATATATAGTAAGTGGCTTTAGCAGCACTTGGACTGTTGGTTGTGGAAAAGAAAAGAACCAAACCAAAAAGACAAACAACAAAAAAAGAAACAAACAAGCTAAGCGAGGGGAAATTGCAAAATTTTCTAGCTGTGCTGAAGAGCGAATCAGATTAATGTCTCACTGATAAAACTGAAGCCACCAACTGATAAATAAGAAAAAAGGGTGAGATTGTACACCGTAATTTACCTAAATCTGAGACCATGGATCTCAACCGTAAAATGGTGGAGTGCTCTTAGGGTGGGGGATAAGATCCTTCCCCAAGTGGAGGAGTTTAAGTTTCTTGGGGTCTTCTCACCACAGGCGGACCGGTGCTGAATGCAGACGCAGCACCGGTCTGTCGGGGTGAAGAGGGAGCTGAGCCAGAAGGCCAAGCTCTCAATTTACCGGTCGCTCTATGTCCCCACCCTCACCTATGGTGACGAGCTGTGGGTCATGACCGAAAGAACGAGATCCCGGGTACAAGCGGCCTAAATGAGTTTCCTCCCCCAAGATGAGCTGGTGAATGTGGCTGGGGGAGAGAAAAATCAGGGCTTTCCTCCTTAGACCGCTGCGCCCGCAACCGAACTTCGGATAAGCAGCAGACTGTTGAAGACTGTTGTATTTATTGTGTCTTTGGCATTATTGTCCTATCTACCTCCCATTGCTATAGTCTCGTAATTTTGTCATTAATATGCTATTAATTACCCAATTACATCTGATGTCCCCCACGTTTGATGTATCCCACACGAGCTACGTCCCTCTCTGAGCTTGTGACAAAAAAAGGAGGCGGATACAAATGGTAAAGTCTCAAAAATGCTTTACTTTAAAGCAGCTTAGCTCAGCTCAGCTTAGCTCAGCTCAGCTCAGCTCAGCTCAAATACCCCAGCACGGCGCCTGCTCCAGTGATCTCCCCGCTACTTTCCTGGGAGATGTAGCTCAGTCTCAATGAAGATCTTTTAAATCCCAAGCCTATTTGGAGATGCAGGTGCAGCTACTTTCATAATCAGACGAAACCTGCAAAACATTTCCTGCAGGGGATCTCACAGATGTTTGATTTCAACTATTTAATTTAACGGCCTTCACACTTTGAATCACACAAATTAAAGGTTACACAAAACTTACACCAAAAGCAGCACCGTATAAAACTGGTGCTACAGGCGATAACTGTACTGTTGTATCATTAGCAGAGAAATATATCTAATGTCCATATGTCCATATATGTCCATACCCCTAGTCGGTAAACTGGTAGATGTTAATTTGGAAATAAAATACAAGCAATAAGAAAAATAAGAATAATAAAATTTAGATTCAGACTAATCTCAATTTTACAAATTGCCTTTTAGCTCTTTAACAACCTTACTGGTCCGTAAAGCAAAGTTACACCAAACAGTTGAAATCCTCTCAGCCTTGAATATCTACAATAAACATAGCTTATGCTGCAGTAAAAAGAAACTGCAAAACATATTGTACAACACATTTTTTTCAATACAGGACTTGAGCTGTTGAATTCTTCTTTTGCCATTAAGAGCCAAGAAGTTAATTTATCTCTGTATGTAGTAACACAAAGAACTTTTTCTATAGCTATAATGGTTTCAATTCCAGACCTTGTGCAGCCCATTGAAATACAACCCAAGTGACGGGTAAAAACATAAGTAATATGTTGTAATAAGTAACAAAAGTAATGGCACATGCTTCATTCTCAGCATAAGGATGAAAAAAAAGCAGCTTTACTTCATGCGATAACTCGCCTCCACACTCAATTTTTTCCAGCACTTAGTTTTAGAGAAGCAAACGTGTTATTTCACCTGCATGAGCTTTGTCAGGTTCTCTCATGAATAATGATATCAGAATGCAAAATATGTGATCAAAAGCAATGCACAAATCGGTTTACTCTAAAATAAAATTTCACTAATTACACTCAAAGATTTGCAATTACAAAGAGTTCTAATGGATGTAGGATAGATATGAAACACAGGGAAATCAAAATAGAGCTTACTGTGGAAATTAAAAACCAGGCAAAAAATGAATAAAATTACTATCGATGCACAATTACATCCAAGAGATTTAAAAGAAAAACACCTAAAAAGCTCACAGAAAATCCATCAAAGTGGCTACATAAATGATTATACGAGTAATCCAGAATAA
This sequence comes from Kiunga ballochi, assembly GCA_037177335.1. Classification (NCBI taxonomy): domain Eukaryota; kingdom Metazoa; phylum Chordata; class Actinopteri; order Atheriniformes; family Pseudomugilidae; genus Kiunga; species Kiunga ballochi. The sequence goes on from JBAMIG010000018.1 coordinate 18,186,374, forward strand.
AACACTAAGCAGGGATTTAAAGTGCAAGAGAATCGTGATTTCTTTTGACAAATCTATTTTAAAAGAAGCATCCCTGCTACATGAATTATTTACAGAGACTAAAGCAGAACAAGTGCCTTTTTTTTCTGCATAGACGTATCTGAGAAGCAGTATGTGACACTAAGAGCGGGCCTCACATCCTGCATCCTGTGTGTAATTAGGTTTAAGTGACTGCTGTGTCCACATCATATTGTTTAGACAGTAATTACAGAGAGTGAGCCTGAAAAATTGACAGACTTGTAATTCTGATTCAGGGATCAAAAAGAAAAGAATGGCAGACAAGCAAGCAAACAGTTGGCTGAATTTCTGCAAATACACCTGTTAGTTATGGAATTTGAAACGTGTTGGCGTTTCCAACCGAGTGGCTGTTTTCCTCCCCTCCCTCTGCCTTGCTATTTATTCATTTACTTACATGTTTGATGAGATACATAAAGCACTTCTTCATAAAATCACTACGCAAATGTCATACGACAGGCATCTAGCTGAGGCTAATTTGCAACACTAGTCCCTGGTTAAGGCTAATTGGAGACTCTAAAGTGTCCATAGGAGTGAGTGTGAGTGTGCATGGTTGTATGTATGTTAGCCCGATGATGGACAGGCGACCTGTCCAGGGTGTACCCCGCGTCTCACCCGATAACAGCTGGGATTGGCTCCAGACCCATTCAGTGAATAAGTGGTAGAAAATGGATAGATAGATGGGTCCTGGTTAGTCTTTCAGAATTAAACAGACAAACGTAATTGAATTAAAAGTGCTATAGCCATTAAAAACATATAAGATCAAGGTTTGCAGTGAAATAGTGTAAATAAAAAAAAGTGTATTCGTGCAGGTATTGTACATGTGTATTGGAAGAACTCATGATTTTCCTGCACAGGCTCTTCATCCTTAGAGGTGAAAAGCTTGGTCGTCTGGAAACGGCTCAGAGTTGACCCTTTGCCTCCCTGCATCAACAGCAGCCTGATGTAGTGGCTGGAGCATCTGCCAAGGATGCCTCCTGAATTGTTCCAGTCCCGTCCTGTTGAAAGGAGACCCCGGGCAACACCCAGGACACGCTGGAGGGAACTACATCTTGTGTCTGGCCTCGGAACGCCTCTGGATTCCTCTGGATGAGATAGAAGAAAGACCTGAGAGAAGGAAGTCCTCCCAGCTAAATGTTCCCCCCACCTGACCCTGGAAGGGCCGAAGAAATCAAATAAAATGGATGGAATCTGCTTTAAATATAATTAAACACATATACAGATAAATACACAAAATTGTATAAATCTATAACTTGAGAAAATTTGCACACGACCCATTAAATCTACAATGCTATAAAAAAAACACATTTGTCAGGTTGGAGACGTCCTCTGTGGAGCAGAAACACAAGCAAAGAGACTTTTAGCTAAATTCCTACCCTGCTGTCTAATTTTGGTTTCACTATTAATTTAGTTTTTGTTTGATTTAATTACGATTAGAGAAAGAATTTTAAAAAAAGAGGGAAAGGTACTTTAGAAAAATGTGTTAAAGGAGCTGAAGAGCCTTGTGGGAACAACACTGCGACCGACTCCTGATATTAAAAACAGAGAAATCGTGTCTCAGTGCACTTTTGTCACTCAGTTTGTTGTTTGTAAGAATATAGTTGCTCAGAGACGCAGCGGCCCTCGTCTCCTCTGTTCTGACAGCGGTATTAAATTCTGAGCTTATAAAAAAAAGCTGTGTTTAGTGACAAAGTATACGTGTGAGGACTGAACACGTCTTTGTTTTCTTGTCTCTTTTGCTGCCATTTCAGGTAGAAGAAAAGAAAATGTCACCTGACTTTTCTTTGCGCCTCATGTTTTTGTTTCCATCACCAGATTTCCCCTTGTGGCTTATTGTTTCATTATATCTTTCAGCAGTAATTATCTAAAATAAGCATTTTAAAACAAACCCTCTTCATCACCACTCTAATGTCTCACTTTCTGCTTTTCCTTGCTTCTGGCGGCGCTTTCAATATCAGGACAAAAGCAAACGGGGTGACTCAAAAGGTTTTGCATAGATATCCTCCATGTTGAAGTTTTGCAAAAGATAAATCCTGAATAAATTAAATTAAATGTACGGTATACTTCCATCATTCAGTAATGAGGCTTCACACTCTTTGCTATAAACTCACATTTAGGTGATTAAGACAGCACATCTTATATTATTTCTTATTTATTATTATTTTATATATATCTCTAACAGTAAAAACACATTTATTGCATAATTTTAATCACCCTTATGCATCTACCTTCTCACAGCCCTTTAATTTCCACTGTGGTGCTGACTTTGGCATGTTTCAGGCTCTGGCACTGTTACCGTCCTCCACTAATACCCCCTGCTTCGACAATAACTTTAAAGTGACAGACACACTCTGGTGTTAGCATCCACGTTTGCTTTTGCAAACACAAAGACATCAGACACACACATGCAACGTTGTCATATTCTCTACACATGGGGACACTTCAGGTGCTCATAAGGTTTATACAGAAGAACACATCAAGTGGCATTTACTTGGAAATGTGAACAGATTATCAAAAACATCTGAACTGGGAGTCATGCCCTGCAGTCTGGATTTAGCATAATTACTCCTGGGGATATTAGAGATCCCTAATCTTGATGCCTGGTTTATTTTTCTTGATCTATTGTTCTGCAGGCACTAGCCCAAGTGGTCCTATCACGTGTCTGGTCTCTCGTTTTGATCCACCGTATCGGACTGAATACCGTCAGTTTCTTTGGTGAAAACTCAGACTTTCCACCCCAACTGGTGCCTCTTCACCATTTGCTGCTTTCCCTTTGTTCCTCCTTCCCACTCACTTGTCCACAATAAAATAATCCCAGCAGTTAGTTTGTCACACTTATCAATCACTAGACATTCCTAATCCAGGTCATACAAACATTAAAACCAGTGAAATCACTATAAAACAATCAATGCAGGGATATAAAACCAGTAACGCACCACACAGCAGGCCTAAACCCACACAAACAGCAGAAACTGTTGGATATCTCTCACTGTGTCTTAGGATCTCAAATCCTGTCCTGCAGCTTTTAGATGTTTCTCTACTCCAACATTTCTGATCTGAAAAAAAAATTATATCTTCAACAGATTGTCAACAATTTCTCTGCAACCCTGCAAATAACTAATAATTTAATTAAGTGTCTCGAGGTAAAAAAAACCCACCTAAAACATGAAAGGTTCAGGGGTCTTAGGCCAAGCTCTGAGAAACACTCAATTCTTTTACCTTTAGCTCTTTTTCCTTTGCAGAAATGGGTTACGGTGGTTGCTAACTATCTCCCAAAGGCTTAATTTAGTCTGTGGTTGTTCAGGAAGAAATGCAGAAGGAGGCAATGAATTCCTTAAAGGTTCAAATTTCACAGGGGAGATTTCCTGTGGTGGAAACACACCTCAAATGTGACTTTAAAAAGAATCTGTTCTTGTGTGTGGCGAGCTGATTGCAACGTCGCTATCTCTGAATGCATTTGGTTATCAGTATAACAATGATAAACTCAGAGGTCAGGGGTCACATGCTGGGAACTCACAGGGGTCCAATGTCCAGCTGGAGGGCATGGAAGCTGGTTGTTGATACGGGAGCTTGTTAGCACGTTTTCCTGTGAAGAGCTGTTGGATGACCTTGATAAAGATGGAATATAAATTTGTTTGATGTTTCTGTCTGAGAGTAAGGCTAATGAGGGCAAGGACAGGTCTGTCTGTGTGTGTCTTTTGCATTGGTGTGTACAGCTCTCATTTAAAAAACCGTGAACCTGAGGACATCGTGAACCCAGTTTTAAAAGCCTCAAAGAACCGTTTGAGGGTTCAGACTTTGTTTTTGGGTTCAGGTGTGTCCTTTGTAGAATAGAAGCATGAATGTGTGTGTGTGTGTTTGTGTATGCATGCATGGGGTCTCGCAGGGTGTCCAGCTTTAACTCCACCATTCACGCATACACACAGAAATACAGGTGTGTGCTACTAATTTTATGTTTCACACAGACTTAAACCAACCTCCTCTCCTACCATTGTCTGCATATTAACATGCAGTTGTAGCTTTGATTATCAGAGCCAATCAGAGCATTGACCAAAGATTACATGGTAGCAGTGAAAGAAGCTTTTTGGGTTATAAAATAATAGACAAAATATTTATTTAGGTAAAGAAATGAGCATGAATTAAATGATGATAATAATCGTTTACTGTTAAATTATGAGGGTTAAAAATGAACGAGAGAGACATGCAACATATGCAAAATGGTTTCAAACAGGTATTAAACAACTGCAAGATACAACTGCTCCTCACCAGAAAGGAGACTTAAACAGCTAAGAAATGCAACACACTGTAAATACAGATTTGGAGTCTGAGGGCAGCACTGTTACTGACTAAAAGCAGCGCACACTGTCAAACATTAAAGCTGAAATCAGTAAAGCATGAAAAAATTCTAAATAATGGATGAAAAGATTAACTTTAGATTTGGAAATTTTAAAAACTTTAAAAGCAGCTTGAAATATGAACTAAATGCTCAATAAAAGCAAAGATAAACAATCAACATCAGGCCTTTGGTAGAGATGCTGCTTGGTATATCAGCTCAGCATCTTCTGGAGCATCCAGAGGCTCAGTGTTGGCTTTCAGTCCTGTGGCTCAATCCCAGCCTGCCCCTTTAAACTAAATAGAGTGGCAGCTTTTGTCCTGGCTGTTTGTTGTCTCAGTGTTTCTAACTCCACCTTTAACTCAGGTAGACGCATGAGAGGGGATTTTTTATGTCAGAGGTACTCAATAATCCATTTAATGTCTTATAAATTATTTGACTTGGGGGGTATGGTGCAAGCTTTACTATCGATGTTCACTGATGAACCCTTTTATCCTTTTGAAATAAAACGAAAGCACAGCAACGACCACATCAGGCTACGACGGCAAACAGAATCACCACAGGATAAATGATCTTACTGTGGTAGCTGTAACATTAAAAGCTATTTAAATAAAACACACACACAACCTCGGGTCTTTAGCTGATTTATGCTGCACATTGGAAAACTGGCAGTGTGTCTTTTGCATCTTTCTCTACTTATTTCTTTCCACTTTCAGAGAGCTTTAGAGCCCATACCCAGATGTAGCAAACAGAGTCGCAGTGTTGCACAAAATAGCTGGGATGCAACCACCAAAAACAAAGGGAGAATGGCTGCTAAGAACATCGCCGCCTACTGCACTTTTTCTTTCTGAGAACTGGATCTCTTCCTGTTTTGTTTGCTGTTTTTTTAGGAGTGATGTTAAAGTAGGAAGTGAACTTTAAACTCTGCACCACCACCACTGAGTTTGATTGAACCCCATTGGCTATCAGAGTCAGTCTAAGGGGTTCAGCGGAGGTCAAGACACACACCCAAATCATATGATTTGTGATGACATGACCCACATGGTCATCATTCGCTGCAGGTGAACACAACACATTGTTTGACCCATCTGTGCTGCAGGGGTTTGGTGTGCTCAGTAGTCGACTTGTGACTGTCATGATGGTGTGTCGGGTGATTTCTTTCCCGATATTTTAATCTTTTCACACCAAGTATGTCAAGAAAGAAAGACAAATATGTACAACATGGATTAATATGTATAATGGAACGAGATGGGTGTCCCTGTCCTAACTGTGTTTTTTTAGCAATGCGTTTTTTTGAGCTACTTTAGTTTAGCACTGGCAAAACTAACATTTACCTCTATCTAGAATATGTAATGTAAAATTCAATAAAGGATGCAAACATGAAGCTGGTTCAGTACTTCTAGCAGTTTTGGTTAAAATTACTGCTATGTTGATATAAAAGAGGTATAAAGTATGTGGACAGTGACAATGTTTAATCGTATCACCTATCCATGCTTTGCAAATGTGTCATACTGGATGTACTGGAGCTTCCAAGCCAAAATAAAAACAGCATATTGTCTCTAATGAAACAAACAGATGTGAATTCATAAACTGCTGGTGCAAAATTGCGCATGTAAGTTTATTGTGTCAAACATGGCTCTTCATGAATTAATTTACCAAAAAGAAAAAAACCCACAAAGATAAGATTTTATGTGCAACTTGCTAACAAGTAACTCGGGCCTTTAATCCTGCAATAAAAACAAGTTCTGTTTCATATTACTTGTCATGCTGCATTGTGACGTGGCTCTTAAATGATATTTGTTCTGTTTCAATTTGTGATCTCTACAAAATTATATAAAAAAAGATTTGAGTCATTTTGCAAATTGTTGCATTCAGGGAAGAGGAAGGGAAAATCATTAGCAAAATGTGAGAAATAAAGCATGATGGCCTTGTTAGCTAATACTAATGCATCAATTATTAACAACATCATGGTGCCAGAGGTGGTGTTGTCTTTAATACCAGCTCAATTGTGTCATGACTTTTCATTTCAGAAAAAACACGAATATTAACACAATGAAAAACTGCTCGACAGTCGCATTTTATCAAGCGCTGTATAAATCCTTTCTATCCTTATAAGTTTTTTTCTATCACATTTAAGAACAAATCTCTGAATTTTTTACATTTTCTGTTTCAGCCTTGATTTGTTTTAAATGAATGTTTATGCACCGTCTAAACTATGTAAAGTGTAGCCATCCTCGCCGCCCTTTCCTCATTCTTAGCTCAAACTAAAGGCCGTGCACACGGTTTGTGTGAGTTCGCTTCTGGCTCCTTGTGCATATCACTGAGGCACCAGTCATTATAACACAATGGCGGTAAATAACATGTCCACACATACACACTACTGACTTGTGTCCAGTATCAGGGAAAAAATGACAGAGGCATTCGCATCTCCAAAGCAACCACAACCCTCCTCCCCCTGGGACACCGCGGCATCTGACAAGAGACTGCGAACGAGTGTGTTTGTGTGTGTCAGAGGCAAAGTGAGAGAGTGGAGAAAGTGAGAAGTGGAGTAAATGAGTAAGTGTGCGTTCTTGTTCAGAGATTGAGAAAAATGGGAGAAAATCTGTGTGTGTGTGTGTGTGTGTGTGTGTGTGGGCAAAAAAGAGAATGTGAAAATGACAAATGTGTGAATATATGTGTGTGAAAGGAGAGCGAAGTGTGACTGTGAGTGTGTGCGCGTGTGTTTGATAAGAAGGGAAAATGTGTAAACATGAAGAAGATAGTTCATGTGAATGTGTGTGTTTGTCCTCTGTGCTCTCTCCCAGCTGTTGTTTCTTCGTTTTTCTCCCAGTGGAGGAACAAAACTCATCGACAACCAAAAGAGGAGGAAGAAAAGAAAGATGCGCACTAAACTCTCATAGAATCAGAAAATTATCTCATTTATGAAAACCATCATTTCACCCCAAACACACCCACACTGACAACTGGAAACCAAAAAAAGTTTGGTTGGAACCAGATGGTGCGGTACTGGGAGACAATCACAAATTATAGATGTAAAAAAAAATCTCCCGGTAAAGTGGATCGTTTAACAATTGTCCGTTTCTGTTTTCTTTGTTATTCTAAAGAAATAACTTAAAAGTCTATTATTTTTATCTGAAGTCTGGTAGTGGAAGCAACAGAGCCAGTCGGAGACGTAGAAGCTTCTCTGTGACAATGTCCAGTTCCTCAGGGGATGGGAACCACTCATATCCTTCCAGTGAGTCCTTCCCAGTTGTCCCCTTCCAGGCAGACTGGCACAGTTTATCAGTTACCCAGGACATGGTAACCAATAAAGTAATTTACTTCAATTTCTTACTTCTTGAAGACATTTCCTCTTTGATGGAAAAGGCTTCTTCATTTCTTACCAGTCGGTGTAGAGTTTGGAATCATAAGCGTTAAAGGAGCATTCGCACAATAAGGTTTTTCACAACATAGATCAGATCCTTAACACCTCTCTCAAACCATCCATCTTCTATGTCCAAAATATGTACATTGCTGTCCTCAAAGGACAAAATTCAGAAAGCACTTCAAGCTAGTGGGTATCCCATTGGAGCGCTCGTCAAATCGTTGAAAGAAATCTGTGAAAAACATCAGCAGCCTGTAAAAACTAGGAGAGAGGTCAGAGAGCAGACCTCATTCCCACCCTTTGCTTTAGTCCTACAAACAAACAGATTCTAACACACTGATCATGAATACACCTTGCCTTGCCTGTATTGTTGTGTTTGCGTCTTAAGATCTCCAAGGATCTCCTATTGTTTCTTGCTTTGGATCATAGTATTCAGAGTTTTACTCTGACCCAGATCTAACTGATTAAACCATTTATTTTGGAGTTGCATGCAAACACTTAAAGAAATGGCCCAAGCCATTTTCTGAAATACAAACAAACAGATATACACCTGCAAAAACACGATCTCTGCCACCTCCATGTCGGTGGAAGGGTTGTCTGTCTATATGTGGCAGGAGTCGCTGAGAAACTTACAGAGGTCTTTACCAAACATAGCCTCCCAGTACAGTTCAAATCAATTAACACCTTCAGATGGAGGCAGGTTCACCCAGAGGACAACATACTCACCCACACGAGGAGTGGGGTTGCCTATGCAGTGCAGTGAAGAGAGTTCAGACTTTTATACAAAGATGATGACTTCCTAAGTATGTAGCACAATACAGGTGAGCAGCTCTACAGTAGTCCATTTGCATCTCTAGGATAAAGGACACTCATTTGGACACAGTGATGTTGACATCTTGGGTGAAAAAAGAATTTATCCATTAAATTATAAACAGGAAAAAGCGTCTCTAAACAGAGAAAGTGGTCCCAGAAATCTTCTTCCCAGCATCTACAATATAACGTTGACTCCCCTCCTTACGAGACATACCAACCAACAATAGATTGGACTATGGGGATAAAACATACGTCCTTTTAAAGCTAAATAAGTCTTTCAGTTCAAGGAAAATCTATTTAAAGAACTAAGACATTGCTAAAGTTGCAACACGATTGCCACTCTCCCATCACCCCTCCTCTGCTTCCTCTGTCCATGAAAGCAGGGACTTGCCTCAGACTTTTTTCCCTCCTAAATAAGACTTGGGGTGGCTTTTGGGTTTAATTAGGCCACACTACACAAGTTACCAACCTTACAACTCCATGCATTCTGACTTGTCTTGATGGCTCACTTATACTTTTATGTAGTTTCCTGGAGCTGTGGGAGCCTTGTAGTGTCCTGAGCTTGCTTCACAGCTTCTCTTTTTTCCCAGCCTAGACCCTGCTCTAAATGTTTTTATGCACTTTGAATCATCCTATAACTGAAACGGGATTAAATGTACTGTCCCAGTAGGAGAAATATACTGTTGAAATAAGCTTTAGAAATAATAAGAAATGTAACAGGAAATTATTAAAGGAAGCAATAAAGAGAAGTGACAGAGCAAGAGATCAGACTGACTTTTAGTGGATAGAGGGAGCTCAGAAAAGAGACATGCTGCAGATAGATGCTCAACCCTTCTTTATAAGGTGCAAAAAATGAGCAAAAGTAGAGCAGTGAGAAATTAAAAGAAAGAGAAATGTCCAAAATCTTGTTCACAGTAGGAGTAGTGCTAGCAGGTAAGACCGGTTGATAATGATGTAACTATTTGGTTCATTTAATAATAATAGTAATAAAATACCTTCTTTAAACACTTGGGCACCACAGTGGAAACAGCTGTCTCAAGATCCTGCATGCTCAGGGTCAAATCAGCTGACCAGCTGCTTTTGCTGTAGCAAGGACATGGTGGAAGCTCAGAGAGGACAAAGCTTTAGAGACAGACATTTTTGCTGTCCATTTATAAATCTCTGCTTCTTTTAGACCTTTGACCCAGCATAAAAGTTAAATGACTTATAATATATATATATTTTTAACATTATTTCAGTTGTGTCTAATTCTGTGTTGCTTAATTGTGTTTCTACATTTATTAGATTTTTTCTGGTTATTCTCAATGTTCAACACTTTGGTCACTTTTTACTGTTTTAATTTGCTTTAAAGTTGGCTCAGCTTAGCTTTTAAAAACATCATAAAATGTGTAAGAAAAAAGGAAGAAATGCTGACATCTTAACCCAAAAAAGGCCACAAGTTAATTATGGTATGATGAGACTGAAATAACATTTTTGCTTCCCCTAAAGACTAAGTCTTTCTCCTTCCCCAAGTGTTACAGGCACTTGGCAAGTTGTAAAAATGCTACCACAATAATAAGCACAGAAAAGTCACATTTAACTATGTTATGAACTCAAAGCTTGAGCTTGTACCTCCAAATTGGAAGCTAAATTAATGTGCAACACATTCATTAAACACAGCAACATGTTGGCCCCTTGCATGTGAGAAAAACAGGTACAAACTTAATTTTACAATACATTTAAAACTCCTTCTGCATGTCCCTGACCAGCCTGCTTGACAGGTGTGTGTGTGTGTGTGTGTGTGTTGAGCGGGATGTAAACTTGGGTTTATTAATGCTGTGAAAAAATTGATACGTTTCTCTTTGTGTATTTTTTCCCCTTTAAAGCAGAAACTCATGACGTACACAGCTGTTTTATTTATTCAATGTCTTTTATTTTGTTCAATAATTAAAATGCTTTTAATCTTTTCATTGAACTATCAGCTTGAATGAATATATTATTTATTAGAATATAATATGTGGAACCAGAGAAATTGTATACAGAACACACACCACATGATGTAAAGTGCTTAAACCTGATTCATTGGTGCACAAATCAATGTTTTTATTTCCTTTCAAGGCTAAAGCTACTTAAGAGGAAATTAATGAAATTTAGACTCATGTGGGTTACCTTATTTAAACTAGGTGCATGTCAGTGTTTTTATAAAGAGTCTTTTTTTTTTTTTAAGTATCAAAATCCTGCAACGGTTGCCAGAAGCATCCAAATATTTTCCAAAATGACAGAGAGTAGCTTTTGGGTAAAAGGAATATTTACTCATAAAATCTCACAGTTTAGCACTGCGTTAAGTCTAAAAACAGTTCAGGCTGTGGTTCGGTGCACGGGGGGAGCAGGGTGGAGGTGGGTGTGGGTTTCCACGTCGAAGCATCACCTCACTCACCAGCTGCCAAAAATACTGATGTGTTTGGTTATTTTTTTCCTGCTCGTACTCTTCCTCCGTCTTTCTTCGTCTGCTGAAAGAACGGGTTGAAAAGTTCAGTGTGAAATCACGTTACCGTGAGATATGGAGCTGCAGTCATGAATAAAAGCTGCCATGCCCCTGAAACACGCACACGTGTGTGTGTGTGTGTGTGTTTGACTAAGTGCTTCCACTGTACGAGTGTTATCGTTCTGCCTTTTAGCTCCATTTTCATGCAGTGTGTGTGTATGTGTGTGTTTTCCCCTCACTGAGTTGGAATCTTTCCTGTGAGTCGCTTCACTGAAGGCTGCGTGTGTGGCGTGTGTGTTTGCAACAACGCAGATGCAGCAACACTCGCACAAGGGCGCTGACACATGTCAGTGTGGCATGCGTGTGTGTTTTGTGGAACGTTGGTTTATGGGTGAAAACGGTCTTTTGATAAATCTGACAAACACTGGCACATCGGCGCCGGATGACTGACACGTTGCAGGTTTCAGCAAACACCAGCTGAGGAAAAAGAGTGTTAGAATTAAAAATTCCAGCTGTAAAGCTAATTTGTGGAACAACATTATGAGTTTAAATCGATTTAGAGTCTGAAAACTTGTACGACACGATCCAGAATCACAGAGGAGCTGTCAGCTTTGTCCTCTAGCTCATAGATGGATGAGAATCGTCACATCTGTTGGGACCTATTTGGTCATATTGGATCTGGAGTTTGACCAGCTGCTGTATGACCTCCCATCAGGAAGTCCCTGGTGATGAATTAGGACTCGGTGCATGAATCTTATGACATTCATGTTAATGCAAGAGGATCACGGAAACAAAGTTATTCAGGTTGTTGTGTTTTACTTGTGGAATCATAGAAAATGGTAATTGTTATTGACCGGACTGTAGTTATTATTTGAAAAAGCAGCTAATAACCAGCTGTTATTTGCTGCTTAACTAATTTGCACTCATCAAAATGGTAAGTTTTGTAGTTTTTCTATGTTGTGATGGCCGTCACCTGCCTGCTACATGCAAGGACACCCACCAGACCCCCCAAAACCTTGGATAGGATTAAGTAATATAATAGTTTTTATATGAAAACAAACAAAAAACAAGAATGTTCAGGATAAATTCAATGAATTATGTAAAGAATGATGACCTGACCCTGTATTAGTCAAATCTGCACCCATCTACAGCAGTTTGTCCCACCTGCAGCAATCTCAACCCCACCCCAAACATAACCGTGCAGACATTAACTAAAGAGGTCAGGATCAATAACCACCGTCTTTCATGCTGAACAGTTCAGGTTTTACATCAAGCTGCCCCCTAACCCCCTAACAACCCCTTCCCTACCACCACAATAAAACCAAACTAGACTCAGAAAAATCTTAATTAGTTTACTGAAAATAATCAGAATATTGTTCATTCAATCATTGTTCAGTCAGCAGATTAACTCCTTCATGTTTCTGTTTCTTTTGTTTTACTTACAGAGGTTTTTTTTGGAGGTGGTGGTGGGGGGGGTAAATCCTCAGCTAGCTTTCGCTCTGAAGTAACATTTCCACCTGAATATTTATGACGGGTCAAACTCAGAGCAGGGATTTCTCCTCAGGTGTTGGTTGCTGCTTCAATAGATCTGCTCTGTGTTGACCCGCTTTAAGCTGTGGTCATAATGGGAGGCTCACAGTGTGGAGCTGTGGTTGTAATGGCAGACTCCCAGAGAGCAGCGGTGTGAATGAGAGCCAGGTAGCAGTGGCTCACAAACCTGCTGTGCATAAAGGTTGAAAAATAATGAAGTTGGGGAGGATGGCTCACTGTGGGTTTCTTAGCGAGGCCCAATATCTTGTTTGATTGTAAAACGGCCTCTCTGTTGTCAAGCAGCTGGCCATTAGAGCTTCATTCATATGTGCATTCAGCTTTTGATTAAATTTCTCATTTCACATCTCTACAATTATCTGAACAAAGAAAAGGACGATTGAAAAATGTGAGTGCTTCAGATAAAACAAAAAATGACCTAAACATCTGTATGAGCTGGATGTGAGCTGGGGATATGAACCGTGATCTTCATGTAAACTTGAAAAGTTTGATCAAAATAAAATGAGGTTTTCTGTTAGTTCCCGCATTGCACTTATATTTTACGACTTGCTATTTGCTTCTTTTTATTTCCTTTCATATTAGATGATAACTCTGTTCTTCTGTAACGCACATTTCATCATTCTGAACAAATTGTGACCTGCTGCTGAACAGCAGGAAGAAGCTCAAAGGCAGACAGAGCACCAGCCTCATACTGGGTAAAAAGCTATCTTTTTTTGTTCCATTGTAAAGAGGTATGTGGAGCACAAACCCTCTTCAAGATCCCAGTACATCTTCAGACAGACCAATGAGACTGAAAAGTAGAAACTCGGGGAGAACTGCGTCTCACGATGCTTTTAAACAGACTCTGATTGAAGGTCTCTAAGCGGGTCCTGATGCTGTTTATAAATCATATTGATAACATAGTTATATGTACTTTAAAAAGAGAACTGATTAAAGTTTGTGTTTAATGTATCTAAAGGCATTGTGTTTTATCTGTCCCTGCAGGAAGACATGATGGTTCCAACTGTCCTGTGCTGGGCACCAGGAGGAACCACACCACGATGGTCCCTGTGGGCTACAAACCGGCTCCTTTTCCCAACCTAGATCGCAGAGGAACAGACCTATGTGCGCCACAGTCTGACACACCATGCTGATGAAGAACATGGCTCTAAATGAGAGTGTGCCATAACCACCAAAGACAGGTGATGTCACTGACCTCTAACCTCTAACCGGTTTCCTCATATCAGAACCAAATGCTGCTGATGATGCAACACAGAATGAAGTTTTGGATTTAGTGCCATTTCTGCAGGATGTCTTCATTTCTCCCCGACTCGTTTGACGGCGCAGATTGTGTCCCTCTGAAAGGACATGGCTGCTGGAGGTGCTGTGGAATCAATGTCCTCATCCTGTCCAACCCGCTGCAGCGCTGCAAACTTAGCAGAAACACACTGGAAATACAACATTTTAACAGTAAATGCAGTCCAAGATGTGTAATTTTGGTCTATGTTCATTTTTTAATCTGAAACAAAAGATTTTATCTCCAGCAACATAATCTGGGGTCTCTTCTGAATTTGGTTCATATCTGCAGATTTCCCACCACTAATCTGTGAGAGTGAGAAGCAATGAGATTTCCCCGTGACGCACACTCCTCCTGTGAACGCAATGTGCTTTTTCTGCTTTTCCTTAATGTCTGACCATTTCTTCCCCTTCTGATGGGTCCATCCTGTGTTCACCTGCTGAGCCATGATGGAAATGAGATTAATATTTACCAGTAGCGTTCACCTGACCTATTATAACAAAAATTACCTTATATGGGCATGACAAGACGCTCCCTCATGTGGACGAAATTTAGTGTTAAATCCTGATTTCATTAACAGAAACAAGTGAAGTAATTGTGCACAGCTTTTTTTTTTTTTTTACATACGCCACCATAGTCATTGTTGCGCCGCAAAGTTTTAGAAATGAGGACCCAGAGATTTATCCTGAACCAAATCAATTGTTTCTCATACTTTTAACTATGCAATAATAATGATTAGCAAAAATAACTGAACATGTCATATTTCTGTCAGAGGAGATGAGACAGGCTCTAAAAGTTAATAGGTCTTATCCAAAGGCTGATGGGAAATGGAGTTTTGGCAGGAAATGAACATTTTGTCATGCTATAAGTTTGTGTCACATGATATAATTCCTGTGTTGTGTTTATATTTAGATATAGCTGAAGGATGTGTTTTGATTTTGAAGTTGGTACTATAAGAGGGAAGGACTGTTGTTTATTGTTTAAATTAATGGACAGTGGTGGTGGCAGGGTGGGTGTATGCATGACTGTACTGGAGAGAGTGTGAGACTACGATCAAATGAGTGTTTTGAAAATTGTTTGAATTTATACTTGAGTGTGAGCAGATTAAAAGCAGCCATTTTCCTCTTTTAAAGTTTAGTTCAGCAAGTCAATTCGGCCTATTCATTGTGATCCAATCGGTATTCACACAAGCCCATTCATAAAAAAGTAGCTTTGCTAAGAGCACCTACAGATTGCATCTTGACCTCAGTCTCCCATTCCTCAGCATGTACGGATTAATGTGCAACAATAAAAAGTAAATACATTTTCCTTTTAACAGGAAAGAAAATCTTCCAGTAGAATCCACCTTTATTGGTCGGGGTAGAGAAGACAAATAAGAGACCACCAAGCATCACAATATTTAGCTCAGGACACATGCTGAAAGAGAAGAGAATAAATACAGGTTAATAACTATTGCATCGAAGCAACAAAACCTACTGGCATTTCCTTGTTTGTAGCTAAAATTATGCAAAGATGAACATATTAGCTGTCAACAACTTTTACCAGGTTTGATGTGGATGTTAAATTGCAAAATCAAAGATTAATTTCAGAACATGGCCACTCAAACTGTGATTTTCTTTAGTAAGCTCCTCTACTCCAGTGTACTTTGAGCCCCCTCACATTTGACCATGCCCATCTCCACAGACAGTAGAAACTCATCTCTAGCAACACAAGCAGCACATTTCTTGCAGAACATCATAGAAAGTGCTCTACACAAAACATTAAAAGCACAACAAGTGGTGTGAAGAAAGCATGTAAAAGTAGCAAAGTGCTGCTTCTAATCTCAGCTGCTTCATACTCGGAAGCTGATCGCTCCAGTCACGGCGACACCATTTACAGAAAGCAGTTAAACTGACTGGTCTGTTTTTGTTTGGAGAAATGAAATAACTAATGTGTTAGAGCAACATGAAGTCACCAAACCAGCATCTGCTGAAAGTTTTAAGATTTTCGGTGTTCCAGACACTGAAAGATTTTTTGATTGAAATAGCTTTAAGCCTCGCTCCTTACAAGGATCTCCAACCAGAGAATTCTACAAATAGCATCAATATAACCCCTACCTTTAGTTGTTTTCACATATCCACCAGATATGCTCCAGAGATGTTCTCAAGTGGTGGAGAGCGCAGATGCCCATTGGTTCACTCTTGACTTTTTAAGAGATTTTTTTCACCCTGCAACCTGCTGAATCCACCAGCAAGTTGCAGGGTGAGATGATGTGTTAATGTGGCTGTTAAGTATTTACAGCTAGCAATACCGCTAGACATAATTCTTCATACACTTTTTCTCATCTCTCAAAGCATCCCAGTGAGAACATCTGCAGCACAAAATGTTTCATTTTGATGTGTCTGAAAAGCAACTGTACGGCGTTCACGTGTGAAAATGGATTTGAACTGTTTGCGTTCCTGCTTTACATGCACTTCACATCTCTCAGCACCAAAGGTAGACTCACAGTGGATTTATTGCAGACTTTTGTTATGTGGTGTGTTTTTCATGAGCTAAAATGGATCCTTTAACTACTTAAAAGAAGTAAAAGCATGAAATTACGCTGCCATGTTTCATGTGGATTGAAATGTTCACTTTAGATCAAAGTTCAAACTCAAGAGAGGAGAGAACAAAACAGCAGAGCTGTTTCCGTGTCTCAGGGAAAAAACATTTGTAGCTGTTGAAAACGTCATGAGACTCAGAGCCTGTGTGGAAACAAATGTGCATTGAGGTTTTTGGATTATGGGGCAGAACATGCGCGTAGCTACCGCATGACTGAGGTGATGCAACAATTTATAGCCATTCAGAGGACAAGCAACATCCAATTCCAGGTCGAAGAGCAGTGGCGGTAAAAGACATAATTACACAATGATGAATTACATAAGCTTTACTGAGTATTTCTGGTTAGATACTGCTGACATACTGGTCACTTATCACACATGCAAAGAAAATGGCGATTGTGTCTCTCTGGCCAATTAAGACACAGACATGTTATGTAATAGAGTTTACTCCATACAGCAGCGGATGCAGTCCTTCTGTTTGCTCATTTAACCACTGGTGTGTTTACTTTTACATTATTTTCAGGTTTTAATGACTCAAATACTAGCTGCACATCCAGCTGGGTGATTGTGTTGAACATTTTCAGGGTATACAGAAGCTGGTTTGAATCCCTGGAGTTCAGATAGAAAAACTACACAGAGATTCTCTCGGGATTCCTCACTTGTGATTTTTTTTCCCCCTTCTTTTCTTTTTTTCCACAAGCTTATCTGAACATTTATTCTGTTTCACAACAACATCCTGATTTACATTCACACAGTTACACTCATTCACACCTGGGAGCTTCAGAGTACAACTGCAGCCGGCTGCCGAGAATGCCTCTCAGGGGAAGTCGAAGGAGCAGAGGCCTCGCTTGGAGTCTATTGGCACGCTTGAATAGTCAAATAAAATTACCCCCTATGTATTTTCCTAAACCTCATTCACTTTCCTGAGAGGGGAAGAGTCTAAATTTGTATGAATTAAAAAGATAACCAAGTAACAAAGAGGATCTGAGAGCTCCTTTTCTAAGCGTCTAAAAAGTTTGACCAGTTCTTTAGTCGGCTGCCACTCAGATACTTTCCGGTCATTTTATTTATTTAGAAAAGCTGCATCTCACCATTTGCTGTGGAGGAGATGAAAAGATTAAACATGTTTTTTTTCCTTTTATGTGAGCTTTCAGGTCAAAATACAAATAAAACAAGTTTTTAAAAAAAAAAAAAGTCAGGTGAAAAGTTAAAAAGTTTTACTACAAGCAGACATTTTACAACACAAACAGGGAAGAACAATAAAAATCTGAGTTTTTCAAATAACCTTGAGCTGCACCGTTTCCACACAATCTGGTTTTAAAACTCATTGAAAGGACAAGGCCAAAAAGCTTGTCAACATTTCCATTATACTCACCGGTAAGGAGAATTCATGTTTATAAGCACATACTGGCATCCTTCGGGAGTCACGAATTCCCGGATTGTGTTTCTGGAATATGGACATAATTTTCAACAGTTTATATTAAACTGTTTCCACAGTGTTATCTTATTTACTCAACATTTGCAGATTAAATGTTCCAAGTTAAACGGTTTAATTTCTTCCTCTCATAAAATTAGCACATGAGAAGATAAAATCAGTCCTTCTAAAAAAAAGGACCTTTTATGGTCTTTAATATGAGTTTGGATGATTATAAGTTGAGAACAAAACCATAAATGTCTCCTTTTGGTGGACTCACAAGGTCTCAGAACCAGATTTGACTGGCTTGTATTTCTTTGCAGGATGAACTTCAGAAATGTTGGATTGAACATAAATTACTTACTGATTAAGTTGATGTTTAAAATAGCAAGTAATAAAATGATTTTCTAATTATGTATTGGCGACCGGTACAGGGCATACCCCACCTCTCGCCCAATGATTGTTGGGACAGGCTCCCTGAGGCTTCAGGGAATTAATGTTACAGATAATGGATGGATGTATTTTCTCATTAATTATAATGAATTGCATCGTTCCGCACAAAATTCAATAGTAAATTCATTAGATGTTTTTTAAGCCATGTTACATGAAGCTTGTTTAATATTTTAAACCATTAAAATGCTTTTTAACAGCCATTATATATTAATTTTCCTAGTTTTACTGAACAGTTTTTACTATTCAGTTACTATTGGATGGTGCAGAAATTCAGTGAAGTTAGAGGCTAACCCAAAAAATCAAAAGCAGCATTTCACAACTTCTTCCAATGGCACAATGCAAAATCACACAGCTGAGTTTAGCTTTATGCATCGTAATAATACACTAGCAACTAGAAATCAGTGGCAGTTTGAATGTGCACTGCTGTTGGTTAAGTAGATATCCAACCGACTTTTACTAGCTGGAGAGAGCACAGAGTAAAGGTAGGATGCAAGACAAGTGGCAATTCAGCAGTTTTCATGGTACACATCATTGAGAACAAAGCAGCATATATTGTTAAAGGAATGCATCTTTATCAACATTAATCCAGTTCAGGTTTTCAACATATTTTAACAAACAAACAAACAAAAAACAGACACTTAAATGTGAACTGGGTGATGTCAGCAGATGCATAAATACAAAAAGCATCAGTCTTTATGGAGCAAAGATAACAAGCAGATTTTCTGTTTAGCACCAAATGTGTTTAAAAAATCACACATTTGTCACACAAAACAGTTTGTAACAGATTGTATAATAATAACGTCACAGGTCTATAGCATAATAGCATTGGTAGATGCTGAATCCATTTAATACCAGCTTAACTTTAAGTGTCTTCTCAACTGGGATCTCATCTGTGCACACCAATAAGAAAAGCTAAAACGCTTCTTTCCTCTTTTTGCAGACCAGAATCGATCCACATCTTTTTGTGCTTGTCTGCTGGTTGGTTTGTTCACTGCCACTTCTGATCTTACTGGCCACGACACATGTACATTCTTATACACAAAATCCTCCCTGCAACTCAGCCGAATGTGAAACGCAAGAAATACATACTAAAATAAATGTCTTCACACAAGGCAATGCAACTTTTAACAAGGTTTAAATTTCAAACAGCGTTTACCACAGCCAAGCTGAAATAAAAAACAGTACTTCAAGTGGAGAGCTCATATTTACCTGATTTCCCAGGGGGCACGAACGCAGCGTCAGACACAAAAAGGTTTTTTTTGTTGTTTTCAGAAGAAGCATTCATCTTTCACTGGTCGATTTATCGGCTGAGACACGAACCCAAACGCGCCAATTGAATATTTAGATACGCACACAAACTGCACACATCATTAGAGAGCTACACACACACACACACACAATCCACCCTGTGCTGCTATCAGGCCGAAATGTTTTTTCTCACCTTTATTCTTATTCAGTTTTAATTTTTTTTTACAGCCCCCTTTCTTCTCATTGTGATTCCAAAGGCAGAGCTTAACTTAAATTAACACCAGCACCATGATATCCTCTGAGAATACCGACCAGATATTACAGCTTGCCTGGGATGGGCTCAGCGACGTGAAGAACATTCAGAATGAGCAGAATAGAAAGGCTAAACGCAGGCAGGAGGCGCCGGCCTCATTTTTAACAGCTGGATCCGGCATAAACACTTTCATAACTGCACAAGTTTAGATATTGGCTCGTAACTGCTCGTAAATCTCTCATCTCAATTATGCTTGTCATCCTCTTTTTAAGACTTCAGTGGGTGAAGTCAGCCAAGGCCATTTGTGTTTGCCTGTCTGGTCTGTGGGTTTAAAGAGGAAAAGGCCAGAATGCATAACACCAGGATGGAGGATGCTTCCTTTTCTGTGATTATTTGGAGCTGAAGATAAAAAATTCTGAAGTTTTAGTGAGCAGGTGTTGGAACTGCCTGTTGTTGTCTTGTTGGAGCCTGCTAACATATTCAGCAATCACTCTTTAATAAAATAAAACAAGAGATATATGCCTCTTCTTTATGTGATATAAATGGTGTTTGTTTTAGAAATTGATTTACACATATAAACCAATATGACTAAAAGAGCAAAGGAAAATGAGCAGATATAGAAACTCTGCACACTTAAAGAGGGAGAGAGAGAAAGCATATGGAAGTTTTTAAGTTTTTTTGCTAATGATTGTAAGCATTATTGTTTGAATAGAAGCTGTAATAGCAAAATGATCCCTATCTTCCAAAAGTTAAGAATCCTTTGTAACATATCTTGGATCCTGGCAGTAGCTAGATCATGCCAAACATCTAATCACGTTATCTTTTATTCATTTCTGAGACTCCCTACAGTTTTCATTAGAAATTGGTTCATGACTTTTAAAGGAGACGTATCATGCTTTTAAATTCTTATTTTTGATATGTAAATCATTCATTTATTGTGCATATAAAGTAGAAGCTCAATGCTTTGGTCTGACTTCCTGCTTATTCTCTCTCCACACACACACACCTTATAACCCTGTTCTGAGGTGCACCTTCAGAGCGACTTGTTTTGCTGCCGTCTCTTTAAATGTGAATGAGGTATGTTAACCCCCGCCTCCTCCAGGTCACAGGATGGCTGTTTCTCAATTCAGAGACTGCATACTTCTAAGTA
>JBAMIG010000018.1:18208023-18224587 GCA_037177335.1 Kiunga ballochi
GAGACAATGCTCACAACACTTCCGTGTCACATGCTCGACACTTTGCTCGAGCAGACCGCTCGAGCATAACATCCCTAAGCATCAGTAACAATAGGGAACCACTGTCCACCACACCCCAAGGTGAAGATAAACTAATTGTAAAAGCTGCGTCGGCATGTGAGCCAGTGTTTAAAGTGTGGGGGAAAAGCAGCGGCTAATAGTCTGTAATTTACGGTATATAGATAGATAGATGTCATTATTATGCATGCACAACTGGAGCGAAGCACGCTGCATGTAGCAAATACACATATTTCCTTCAGACCAAAAGGTTTGAAACCAAATTGGATTTACAGAAATGATGAAAAAGCTGGTAGAAATGTGTGCTTGCCAAAGCCATGTTTAATCTGACCACAAAACTGGATGGAAACGTGTAGGACTAATCGTTTAACCTAGCTGGCAGCTCATATGCCTGACCTAAAATGCTCTGGATTAGCTGGACATCAGCTGAGTCAGTAGCACAGAGTAAAAGCATCGTCCACTGGATTAGATCAAAGTCAGCTGCATCTGTAAAGGTGGCGTAGTGTAGTGGAGCAATCTTTTAAAATGTCTTGGTTTAAATTCTGAATCCTACATTAAAGCATGGTAAACAAAGTCACACCTAAATGTAAATTGCACCTATTTTACTACAAGTTTGATGCAGTGCAGAATGACCTGACATGAAGGATTAGAGACATCATCTGGTCCTTTATCAGGCTTTACAAAGACATGAGTCAACATGAAAACTGATAATTTTTTCCTTCCTAAAGCAAGAAAATCAGATGAAACCAGTGAAGGTTAAATTCAGTGTAAATTTATTTTTTACATCACTATTAAAATCCAATAACTGGAAGAAATCAGATGAATTTAACAATCAGATCTTCTACATGCACTTCTGGTTTGATTATGTTTGTTGTGATGCAACTTCCTCTGACTGTCCAATCATTTCTAAACATCCCCTCTGTCTTTGTATTAGCAGCCAATAAGCTGCCAATTAGACTATACGTGATTATTTAACTTAATTTATCCGCAGACATCCCATTGCTCCACGAAATCATCTTTTACTTTTGTGCGCTGCTCGCATTGTAACAACGTAGCCTCTTGTAAGCGACTGTTTTGCTGCGACCAGAAAAAAAAAGGTTTTTGGGCAGAAATCTAGATGTATTAAACCAATGTGTCATTAGCAAATAACTGCCTCTATCATTTGCAGATATTTCTCTGCTGCAACACAGCCAATTTAAATTAAATGGATTACCAACAGCTTGATGTGAAGCTCGGCACAAGCTTGTTAATGACACATTAATGTGACCGAGGTCACATGTAAACAAGCTCTACCTGACTGGTGGGACGTTTATCTTTTACCTCAGGGCTAATCTGTTCGGTCCTATGGGGTCCGTAGTCCTGCAGGTTTAAATTGTTTAAACCAGGTTTAAACCAAGCTGGATTTGCAGGATTCGCTAAACCTCTTGAGCCGAACCCCTCCGTTTAACCGGCATTGGGAAGGTGGTAACACAGATTGCTCAAGCATTCATCTTGTGTGCTCTCATGCATCAAGCTGGCTCTGCAGCATAAGATCATGACTTGTGATGACACAGCTAGCATGCTGTAAGACTTAAGGGTATAAACAATCAGCACTGCATCATAGATGCTACAACATGACACGTCTATGTATTTTGACATTGTGTGGTCATTGTGTCCAAACCTTTCTACAACTCATAGAACCATGTGGGAATGGTGAGGGATATACCAGCCTTGCATTTTACTCACTACAGCTGCCAGGTTAATCTCATGACTCACACATCAAGACACACTGGTGCAAGATTATGCTGGTTTGTTATGTCCATTTGTGAATGGGCAAATGTTGTTTAGAGATGGGCTCATTAAGTTGTAACCATATAACTGATCTGTGAAATTGGGCTTCTAATTGACTGCTGGTTTATGGGATAAAGAGGGGGTAGTGATAACAGCAAAACCTAGGATTCCTTTGATGAAGCACATAATCCCTTAAGTTTCAGCCAATTAGCCAATTTGACTGTTGCAAAGTATGATCTCTGAGTCAGGGTTTTCGTCTGTGTCTGTCCATCTAGGCTGATAAATTGTCCATCTGTGTTAGCGAAGAGCAATAAAGAATAGAAAAGAATAGAAGATACTTTATTAATCCCTTTGGAGGTCCTCTGGGAAATTTGGGTACCAGCAGCAATATAACACCAACAGTAAAAGCAGAATAAGCCCTATGTAATGCTATATACAGGTATAAGTAGTAATAGTGGGCAATAAGGTGCAAAAAGTACAAATAGAATTGAAAAAAAGTTAAGATAATATAAACAAGCATTGCACATAGTGGCAGTGGTACAAATTTCCAGTTTGCTATTTCACATTTAAGTTATTGCAACTGTATGACAAGTGAGTTATTGTACATGTGAAGTATCAGGCCGACTGCACTCCTCTCTCCTACTCCCCCTCCTGCCTAATGCAGAGTTATACAGTTTGATGGCTCGGGGGACAAAGGAGTCTCTGAACCGGTTGGTCCTACTCTTGGGGAGGAGCATCCTATACCTGAGTACCTGAATACCTGAGTAAGGGTATAAAATGTCTGGTTTATAAATATTGTGATCATGTCACACTAACCAACTCCCTCATTCTGTGACATCATCACCTGTGCATAAACATAGCTGTCAAACCAACATGTGATATGTTCTGATCACATGATTTAAAGTGAAAGTGGTTGGGGAAAGACAGGTATAAAGCTTGTTACATGCTCCACAATAAAAACAAGGATATTGTTCTTGGTCTCGAGGCAGCAAGAACAAGAAAAAGGTCCTTTGTGGTCGGGTCCATTCATGATGCTTCTGCAACGGGGCAGGGATGACCAGCCAACCAATAAGCAGCCAACCTGCTTTTTCACAAACAGCAAGATAATTTGGCTGCAGCAGGGCGGGATGTGCATGTGACTGTCTCTTTGTCCTTAAATGCCACGTATTGAAAACATTTTTGTGCTTTCTCACCTCATTGATCAGCTTTTTTATTAAAAGTATTAGTTCAACCTTGTATCAGTAAAAATTCAAAAGCAGAAATCGTACCCTTTATGGTATTACGTAGAGACCACGCCCACCACAGCTGTCCGACCAATCACACTTCTCAGTGCCCAACAAGAAACAAGGGATAAAACCTTTGCCGAGAACTGCCTTCAATCACGTCTGCAAGAACAATAATGACTTAATTTTCTTCCCGGGGTCTCGTGAACAGAGAAACGTTCTAGCTTTTCGTAGAGTACGTAGCAAGCTGAAGAGTCATGGCTACACTGGAAATGTATGGTGTGGAATGGCATTCCCTCCTTAATTCTTTTGACCCAATCGCACAGGGTCAGACAGATAAACACCTCGCAGGTGACAACAACCACACAAAGGGTCTGCAGGGCGAAGCTTGAGGGTTGGCCAAGGTGACATCGGCTGCTTCTACACCCTGGGTTCCACTGCAGGACACCAATGTCCAACTACACTTGCAGCAGTTTGTGTGGCATTTATGTATGCTATTGTTTGATTTCTTGCTTGTGTATTTTTCTTCTTCTCAGATGTGTTGCTTTGGAGACAGGAGTCTGCTTAATGACTGTAGAATAGAGTAGGTCAGAAATGTCTTTCCTGATTTGCATGGAACAGTGTCACCACACCAGTTTGAAGTAATTTGGAAAGTAGTTTCAAAATCTGTCATCATTTAAGTTTTTTCACAGATATTTTTGCCCCTGAACTGGTGTAAATGATATGCAAGGCTAACCTTAACATTAGCCTGAAGCTATCACTGCTAAGCTAGGTATACGGAAGCAGTAGCTAAGTTTGAACATAATGTGCAGGTATCATGTTGCATCCAGTTTTTAGCGAGTCTATATATCCCTTTGAGACCTGGCCCATAAAAAAATACTGAGAAAAGTCAAAACTTTTTTATGAGGTCCTAATTTATCGCTTTAACAACACATTTTTAAGGGTTATTTATGTGTCAATTTTTTTTATTGTAATATCCTTTTAGTCTCTATTAAGAGTCAGAAGATAAGAATCAGACTGTTTGACAGGATTGTGAGCAAAGTTTTTTGTTTTTACTATAAGGAGCTGCCAAATGTCTCAGAAACTGTTTCATATATGTCATGCTCGGCTCTTATGGGTGAAAATCTGCAGATTAGAAGCTCAAAGGATACCACAGAAAGCTAACAAGGCTGGTTGTTGATTTCAGAGGAACCCATGACACGGAAATGTCCAGAAACAGTGTTTCAAACCAGTGTTACTTTAAACAAAAGACTGAAAAGGAATGGAGGAAGGACACAGATCAGATCAAAACTGGCTCCAATCCCAGTATCAGGAGCCTCAAATGCTCCTCGAACGCAAGTCATTGTAGTCAGACACAAGGAGCCAGTCTACCACCAACAATGGCTTCTCCCTCCTGCCAGTAACCAGAACTGCATTTATCCCCTACTGTGTCACAGAACAACCCACTTACTTTTCTATAGACCTTTTTAATTTATAAATATTTGCACTTAAGGATCCAAAGTATTTTATACAAAGAAAGCTTTTCTCATCGCTCTCTAATGTGAACAGTTATGTGAATAAGGTGCCAGAGGGAGAAACATAACTTCCTTTCTTAGTGTATGGCTCTCCTGATAAAGTCTTCCTCTCCCTCCGGTCATCGCCTGTATTAGTCTAGCCCTATCACTGTGGTAAATAGCTTCAATAGCTCCTCCCTGAGCTCCTTTCTAAGTCTAATCTATCCATTCACACACAGACCAGGACATGCTGGCCGGATTCCATGTCATCATTTTACATCTCGTTATAATGCTGCACAATCACAGGAGTGAAGTTAACAGTGTGTATCTGCTGGGTCAATCTGTCCTGTTAAAATGCTGAAGTATTTTAACTTCTTGCGTTGTTGTGCACGGAATTCAGTGGAAGCTGAGAGCTGGAGGGTTTTAGATGTAGTTTATGTCGTTACCTGTAAAAGTATTTTCTCAGGATAATGTATTGTTTAAATGAAGGGTGGTCAAGGTGCCGGTGCTGTTTCGGGTTCATCACAGAATCAACACACAGAAAGGAACCCAGAAGTCGTTTCTACAAGAATTTAGAGTGAAACATCCATGTCTTTGGGTTTGGGAGGAACATGTGTAACACATAAAAGGGGAGGAAATACAAACAGGTTATCCCTACATTAACTTAGTTGAAAACAACTGTGAAATGTGGGATTCTGCCGCTGTTAGGCTACTTCTTCTATCTATTAAGAGTCAAATGACAGAAAAGTTACCTACGCCTGTTTATTCTCCAGTCTGCAAACACAAGCATGTTATGCCTGACATAAAGAGATGTGCAAAATATGCCCTAACCATGTGCTAAACTAATCCTAATCCTGAAAATATAAAAATCAATGTTCTAGAAAACCCCTTTAAAGGGAACAGAAATAACAGGAAATTCACTGATTAAAGCGTTTGTTCCAGCATTTAACCTTTACAAGATACAAGACACCTTCACACGTTTCACCTGCACATGCATAAAGACCAATTAATATCCATGCATCGTTTAAAGCTTAGCAATATGTTAAGTTTAAATGTAATAAGTGTTAGCATGTGTATTGTGTGTGTGTGTGTTTGATTATATTGAATGATGTGGACATGATAAAAAACAGTGAGGAGCAGGTGTACCCTTTGAAAAAGGCTGTGTTTTATTGAAATACAGCAGACATCAACAGGTTGTTTTGCTGACCTGGGCAACAGAAACAGAGCTTGAATACTTTTCAAACTATGTAAAAACAAGTATTCATGGCTATTATTGTATTATTTTAACTCCGCAAACTTCAAAGACACTTTCAACCCAAACTGAGTCAACTCCACCTCATTTTGGGCCACAAGCTGATTAACCAAAGTGTTGTGAATGAAACAAAAAACAAGCTGGTGCTCAACATCAATTTGGGTTTTCATTGCAAAAATGCTGGTACAGTATGCAAAGTTTAAGGGTCTGAAACAGCATTCAGGCCCATTTTTGTGCCCAGGACTGGTTGTTTGATAGTAGCAGTAGTAGAAGAAGCAGATCCTCAGTTATGAAGCAGGGCTGGCCTCAACTCCCTTCACAAAGACATTTAGAGCACCTGGTTTCCCCAAAAAGGATTAAGAAGTTGCCCTCCTAAATTAAAAAATTAACTTTGATGTTCTTCGCTTTTTTTTCTGAGGGGAAAATTCACTTTCACCATGTGAAAATGCAGTTGATTGCTTTCTTGATAGCTATTCATAAAGTACAAGGTCACTTTGTTTTCTTCCCAAGATACTGAGTCATCTCAGTCGATGCTCACTGGAAAGTTTTTTGGGGATAGTGATAATTTGGTTAAATGCACATGCTTCTTTGTTTTCATGAAAGATAAAACCTAATCAGGTATGAATGGCTAAAGAGCCGAAACACTTTGGACGGGAGCGCTTTTCCACCTTTTTTTTTAAATAATAAAATAATTTTGTGCAAGTTTTGATTGTCTCGTTACTTAAAACATCAAGTGCAAAGTGATTTTAAATGCAGTAAAGGGAAGGTAATTGAAGTTTTATTCCATTGGTTTAAGTGGGACATGCCAGCCATAATTTAATGATAAAAAGTGCCAAAGTGTGATTTAGCAACTGAATAGGTCAGACTTTAGATAGATTGACAACAAACAAATAGGGGGAATTGTAAAACTAAATATTTAGTTCACATGTTGCTGCAGGTTTTAGCCGATTGATACACCAGATACAGCTGAGCGATGATGATGTTGGACTCAAAAACAACTTTAGATTGCATACTATTGTGTTTTTAATGCTGACATTTCAGGGGGTTGATCAATGACAAACTATAAAGATTAAATGTTTTTTAGTGATTGGATTTAGAAAACAGTCATGTTAAACATGAGATAATGTGAGCTATCAGAGCAATCTTTAGGAAATGTGGCCTGGTTCATCCCACGCCATTGCTTTGATTATATAAATAAAACAAAACTTTGCTGGTTATCAATATCTTAATTGCATAAAAGCTTTTGGAGGAAACCAGGTGCAGACATATAAATTTCAGCATAAATAGAGCAAGTTTAAATTAAATAGAGGAAGGACTTGAGCACACAAGCTAATCTTAATTAGTTCTTTTAGTATGAATGAATCTAGAGGGTTTCCTGTTCGACAAACCAGATATATCACTGGCGACTAGTAAGCTGTCAACAGAGCAGCTAAGTGGCCAGCTAACCACTCCAAACTAGATTTGTGACGGGTTTCTAGCTAGCATGCCATTGACAGAACTGATCTCCTGCCAGATAACCGGTCAAACTTAATGTGCGTCTGGTTGAAAGCATGTTGACAACAAAACTGCTAGCCTGCCAGCTAACTAGCCAAATTCATCACTACTTGCTAGCACATTAGCAACAGGACTGCTAGCCTGCCAGCTAACCAGTCAAAAAAGTTCTTCAGTGTTGCTAACCTTTAAACTCTTATTAGCAAGAATGCTCCAGAAGCTTTAGAGGCAAAGTTTTGACATATCACTGCCAGAGGTCTTTACTTCTGTTATGAAGCAAATAGTTTTCTAAAAGACATGTTAAAAAAGCAAAAGGTGTGTCACAGCTTAGTAGCTTGCTTGCTTTCAATGGAGAACTGGAGCCAATCTAAACATCAAAGATAATTTTTTATTCTATTCAAACAAATACACATTTTACCCACTGGGTACTTAAGTAATTCCAGTAACAATAAATCTGATGTATTTATTGATCATTTCTTTTGTGTGATTGTAAAAATACTTTTGACAATAGAGAAAAAAAGGCACGATTTTTGGTCCCGATTATGGTGTGCTCGATTCTTTCCTCTTTCCACATTCAAATCCACCACATTTGTGTAACTCCTCAAAGCAAATACATTCAGTCATTCATCATCAAAAATATTCAATCTAAACTATGCACTTGCAAAAATAAAACTCTCTTTGAATGCTTTCTAAGGCTGAGCGTCCACCAGGAGGCTCTCTCTGCAGCTGCTGTTTTGTTCGGGTTTTTGCAGAGGGACGAGCAGCAGTGCAGCGAAGGAGAGCTCCTGGAGATGCTGAAGTTATAAAACTACAAACACTTTAATCAGCAAAAGAAAAACACTTTTATCGACTCATAGCAGCAGTTGGAGCTGTGCATAAAGCCTCAGACAGCTGCTAAACAACGGCCCAGTGGACGGAGCTTAAATCTCAACCCCCCCAAAAAGTTATTGAGGCCAGCCCTGGTTTGCATTTGTAAATACAGTATTTCAGATATATGTAGTCTTATCTTTAAATCTGACCAGGACACTACGGCGGCAGAAGCAATACATAAAGAAGCTCATATTCTTTTTTTTTTATTATTTTTCTTTTTTTTTTACTATTACTCTTTTTGTCGGAATGGAACTAGTTTCAACTAAGCCTACCAAGCCAACATGTAGTTATGCATCGAATAAAAGGCTATTTATCTTTTTTTTTGTTTACCTTTATTACAGGTGTGTATGATGGTGTGCAGGACGACACAAAGAGAACAAAACAAAGGTGGAAACGAGAGAAGGAAAGGAAGGACAAGACGAGATAGAGACAAAGAAAAGGTGAAAAGTAAGACTAAATGAACGAACAAGGAAAGTGATTCAGGTAGCATGAATATGGATTGTGGGTTTTTGCTGTCGGGTTTGTGTGTTGTGTGATCGTTACCATTAAATACTTTTGCGTTTGCCACTGTTTGGACAGTTTCTTAACTGCTTTTTTGTTGTTGTTTTTTCTCATGTTGTTCCTTCTCGGTTTTCAACAAAGATCCATGACAGTCACTTGGTCATACAAGCATGTTCGCTGGAACAAGAAGTGCAGATTGGCTTAAGTTTCTTTTTCTGTTTTTTTTTTTCTTTTCTTCAAAAAAGGGTTCCAGACAGAGTGGCTACAATGATAATAATAATAATAATAATAATAATAATAATAATAATAGCACTTGACTTCACTTCAGCACAGTTACAAAATAAAAGATCCAAAGGTGCTTTTTCGTGGTTTGTTCTTTCAGGTCTGATTTGATGTAAAGCGAAGTCCCCCCTCTTCCTCCGTCCTTCCCCGTCTCCCCCTCCCACCTTCCCTCTCTTCTCACCAGGGAAGTGGCGGGCGGAAGTCCAGTGCCGGTTAGACGAAGACAAAGTGACTGAAGTATTGCCAACTGGTCTGTCTTTTTCTTTTCTGTAGTGGTTCCACTCAGCTTCAGCACAAAAAGACGAGAAGGGAAAAGAAAGAGGCAAAGAAAAAAGGATGTTTGCATGTTGCACGCACACATGCATACCGCTGCTGGCACCGTGTTTGTTTAAAAGTCCATGATCAACAACAAAAAAACAACAACAAACAGGCAAAAAAAGAAATGGTAAAAGAGCTGAGAAAGGGGTTTAAAAAAAAGGAGGCTTCTGGGGGGACGACTTGCTCCCATTTTACAAAATGTAACAAGATTTTTCCGCAAAATTTTACAAATCTGTATCAATACAGGAAAACAAAACAAACAAACATATATATCCTATTTACAAGAAGAAGAAGAAGAACCCTTTTTTTAGTAAAAGTGTAGTGAGAATGCAGCAGATCCCAGCTTTGGCACTCGGCGTTTTTTTTTTGTTGTTTTTTTTTTAAGTTTTTTTCTTGTTTGTTTTAAATTCACCCTGTCTGTTGATCGGTTGGTGTGTACAGTCACACTGCTGCAGCAGGCACACATTCAGTACTCCGGTTCACCTTCCTCCTCATCCTCACATCACCATGGCAACGCAGGTCATGCAAAACATCCCCTCAGTCCCGTCTGGTGGTCCATCCATCAATCGAGTTCACGACCTGTTAATCCCCCTGTTTCACTGATCTCTCCAGATAGACTTCAAGGCAAAGTTCTGGGAGTTTAAGGAGCTTTTAAGGGTCATTTTGTAAAGTGAAAATCAGCAGATAACTCGGCTAGTAAAGAGAAAATATAGAAAAAAAACAACAACAAACGTTTTATTCAGGTTCAAGTTAATAAGGAAACACAGCCACGCTTGCTTTAGAGGTGAAAGATTAAAATCTGCTTAATGAATAAAACTTCAACTTAAAGGGAATGTTTGATCTTTTAAAGAAAAATTAATAAATGCTACACAATCAAAAGAGAAGCTACCCAAGCCTTAACATAAATATCAAACCTTTCCTTTCAAGTGTAGCTCAGGAGTTAAATATCAACTGAACTGCAGTTGTTAAGCAAATTTATTGAGCTGGTTTGTCAAGATAAAGGTGAGGTTTTTGGCTTGCTGATGTTTAAATAGACGTTTTCATGTGCAAATAGCAGATGTGCATACAAATAGGGAATGTAAATGCACCGAATTCATTTATAATTTAAAAGGACTGACAGATATGTGCTACACGGCTCTCCTTTGGCACCAGGATGCTCATAAAAATGCATGTTGGGATACTGATGGAGCTTCTGCCCGAAGAGAAGTTGAGAACTTTGATATTTCTAATAATTAATGACGCTTGCTGTCTGCATGGAACGTCGTTTGTGAAATGTGGAAAAAATATAAATTCATGCAACCCTCATTATAGATCTAAATGAACATTTTGAGACAAATCTGTTTTACTTTAGTTAAAATTATATGTTAGAAAAATCATAATTATGAGATAAATCAGCTTCTTAACAGGTATCGAACCACTGCTGCTTGGCTGAAGGTCTTTGGAGCTTTTGTAGACAGTACTGGGACAGCAACAGGTAACAAGTACAAGTACAGAACTCAACTAAACACTGGTGAGACGTAGCCTGGTGTTTGATGGCTGGTGTGGATGGATTAGCATACAGACGTATTTCATTCGTCCAAGAGATAAAATATGATCATTTGTCCTATAAAGGGGTGTAGACGTTGAAGTAAACATACTTAGTGTTGAATTTAGAGTTAAAAATTAAATGTGTTGGGTAATTCTTCTTATACATTTTGTAAATACCAAAAAAAAATAATTGCAAGCCAAAGTGGTGCCATAGGGAAATTTTCCACCCAGTTAGATGTGAGAAAAACACAAATCTCCTGAGTTTAAACTTCTCTTAGGATGAAATATGAACTTTAACCTGTTGAAGTATAACAGTGTGTGCCTTTAGAAGAAACACATTTTTGATTATGATTATTATTACTTATAAATCTGCCTCTTATTTATAAGCTGCATGTCTGCGTGCTGTTTATGCAAAAAAACCTTGCTTCTGCACATCCAGGGTGTGGCCTTGGCTTCGATTTTGTTTGGTAATATTCAGATCGCTGTGTGAACTGAAAGCTGAAGGGAGGGAAGTGTAATTATCTTCAGGGATCGTGACCTCGAATTTCTCTTTGCGCTCAGTTTTCAATTTAGGTGCATGTTTGCTCATCTCTAAAATAAAATCTGCCACCTCAAAGGCCTCATCTTATTTAAACTCGCTCTTTTGTTGCAAATGTTGGGGGCGCTTTATGTCGAGAACGCTGACGAGAGGACCACTGACGTGACGAAGGAGGATGCTGTGCATGACCTTGGATGCGACAATCAATGGATAAAAATTGGTACAAAAGAAAAAGGAAATAAAAAAAAAAACAACAATATCTGTTAATTAAAAAAACTCTCTCTTTTGTTGCTCCATTCTTCATTTTCTTTCCATGTGTATGTTTCCAGCAGCAGCGACGATGATGGCGGCAAATCCTATTTGCACCTGAAATGGACAGATGGGAGAGAAAGAGAGATAAGGAAGGGGGAGGAGGGGGAGGAGAGGAAAATTGACTTAAAACTGTCATCACATTGTTCAACATGACAGAAATGTGAGGCTGACATGAACTCTGATCATTTCTACTTAAAAAAAACAGGAAAACAAAGCAAAACCGAGCAAACAAACAGTAACAAAAATCAGGATAGAGGGGATTAAAAAGCAATCGTTGTGCCGGGAGCCGATGATCTGGTGCCGTTCTTAACTGGGACATGTTGGGAAATAATGGCAGATCTGACCAGCCGGCACACTTTCTCCTAATCCATGTAAAAGGGAACGTGTATTTGATATTGCATTGTGTGTGGAAGTTATTTAATAACCCCTTGAGTCTCTTATTAAAGAAACACGCTAAAACACACAGATGGATTGTTGCTGTGGGAACTTATTTTGCTTTGTTGCACACATTTCTAAAGCTTCTGACATTTAAAAAATACTTTTTTTTTGTCCTGTAATGATTTAATTAAATATATTTATTTTGGTCCCTGTTTTTCTGCTCGGATTGGTCCGCTATCATAGCAAGAAATGGCATGAATTTATCCAAAATGCAGACATTTTTATGTGACGGAAATCATTTCATTGGAAATCAGTTCACAAGCAACAAAATCACCCTGCACTATGAAGTATGCTACACTAAAGTAAGTAGAAAGAAAAAATCTGTAAATACATATAAGGTCATGTTTGCCATTTTATTTGTCTATAAAAGGAAGAAATAGAAGATTTGATGCTTTCAAAACTGCTGCTTTTTTTTTTTTTTTTACTGTTGATACCAACAGAGCTGGCAACAGCACACCATCTCTCAAAGATTATTTCTGATCCAAGAACTTCCATAAAACAAATGAAAATCTTCTCTTGACATAAGATCAGGTCGCCACTTTGGTTAACGCTCCCTAAAACTTCCCCTCAGCACCGTGATGTTTCGAAAACCACTTATTTTTAATGTGAACAAAAAAAACGGCAACAATTCTGTTCAGCTGAGTTTATTCAGCCATAAAACTGGAAACTATGGCTTGCCAACAGCTGATAATCCAAAATGATTGAAACCTTGCTTCATCAGCTTCAGAACAGATTGAGTTGCATTTTGGAGGTTTAAATCCTGATTGCAATGATGAGAAATGATCACAACAAAAGGACTAGAAGGTGATCTCGCTTCAACTGCATGATGTCACTCAAAGGGACTCGTCAACAAAGCAAAACGACAACCGTAATTGAAATGCACTTAAAAAGACAAACAAATAGATGCAAATTGGCAAAATTTAGACATATTATTGCATAAAAACTAAGAATTAACATTACAATAAGGGCAAACGATATAAAAATAAGTATTTTAGGGGATTTGCTCTCAGGTTAAAAAAAAAGGAAACATTTCAAATTCATGTAAAAAAAAAGTCAAATACTAATTTACATGATTTTTGCCCCACAAATCTCAGAAAACTTTTCTTTTATTCTAAAGCTAAATGTGCCAATATAAAAACAAATCACACACATGTTGAGATTCATGCAGCTGCAGCTCGGATGTTGGACAATTTTTTTCCAGAAAAGTGTGCTGATTTTAATAGAAAATCATCTGTGCTATGAAGATCATTGTGCTTTCTGATACAGAACAGCAGATAATAATAATAAAAAAAATTCTGCAACACCTTTTTTTTATTAAAATGTATCAAATTCTAATTTCAAGGAGTGTGCATGCTTTGAAGAGGCTGTCGCAACACGTCCTGCTTTTATAAATTGATTATCTTTCTGCCATATGAATGCACTACTTTAACAATACAGTTCAGAGCACAGTAGAAAATAGTACAGATTTGATTAACATCAGGGCCTCTTGCTGCTTCAGGTGATAAGGCTCTTATAATTTGAATCTCTCTTCAAATCAAATATTATGGGAAAGAACAAGTACAAAAATTCCTTTTCTATTAAAACAGATGGCAAAATCTATTAGAAAATAATTAATTTTAATTTTAATCTACTTGGAAACAGGTAATTTTGGTGTCTGCCGCCTCTCTGTTTCACTTTATAATGATAACGGGGAGGAGAAACACTCCAGCATTTTGGCAATTAAGCCTTCATCTATAAGCTATGCTGTTGATAAGTTATTATGGGATGCTGTGCTGTTCTCTGCTGATTAAATGAAGCCCTGAGCTACTATGATTAGTGAAACAGGACAATGGATGGTGCACTCACACAAACACATGCACACTGTGATAAGATGGGACATTGTGCAACATCAGTTTTCACTGCAGGAACTTTCACTATGAATTGTTATGACGCTCTGACATAATCCTTCTTCATCACTTCTTCATCACCGTGACCTCTAACCCCTCATCTAAAGTTTTCTATTCACAGATACAGGGATGTGCTTTCTTAATAAAAATGATAACAATGCAAAGAAAAACATAAATACAGAATATACAAATTTTTCTTTTTATGGCATTTGCTCCAGTTGCTGAATCAGTGAAGATCAGCTGGGGAGGCAGATTAGTTTATGTAGCTAAAACTGATAAAGGTAAAGGAAAACGAATTGATAAAAGATGGCAAGGGGAAACATTTCTTGCTGAAAATAAGTGAAGAAATGTAAAAAAAAGAAAGAAAACTTCTCTCATCTGCTTGGAATAAAGTATTCCAAGCAACAGAACCTGCTACTTTCTCTCTAAAGTGACCATGAGATTACAGATACAAGTCAACAAGTCAACTCTGAAGAGCTAAACGTCTCATATTTAATGCATATAGTATTTGATATAACACTTTACAGTACAAGCTTTGCTCAAAACTGTGTGAAAAATCATAAAATAGTGGTCTCCTGTCCCTGGGAATACCAGAAAGTAGAAGACTATGTCTCAATCATTTTGACAAGGCAATAAATAGTAACAAATTCCCCAAAATACATTATTTTAAACTTCAGATTAAAAAAAAAAAAAAGACATTTCTTCAGTTATTATCATGTTGGGCTTTAAATGGTTAAAGTGTAAATGTACTTTTTTTAAAAATAGGAATCTCTACAGCAACTCAGTGGTGAAGCAAAGTGTCAAAAGACTGAATCACCCCCAAAAATCCACATAAAATTAATATTATGACTAGAAATGGAAGTAAAAACAGAGGTTCTTGCAATTACTAGGCGATGAAAGAGGCTGAGGAAGTTAATGATTTAGAAGATAAAATATGCAAAGAATTAAAAATGATACCTGTAATTCATCAGTTTGAGTAAATGTATCTAAAACCTTCCTCATTATTAATAATGTTTAATTAAGCCTTGCTTCTTTGTAATGGAAGGGGGCATATTTCCTTTTGTGGCGAGCACCACATGGAAACTCTCTGGAGCAAATTTTCCCATCAGCAGTGTTTGGTGGATTCCTATATTCCACCTGTCACAGTCGGTATTCTGTGAGCCAGACTGATTCAGAAAGTAGACTTCAGCCTCAAATACAAACTGGCACCTGAACCGAGCAGCTGCGGTTGAACTGCTTGAGTTTAGATAGCAGCTCATGTTCATTTATCATCCCGCTCACAATATGTCCCCCAGCTCCTCTGATTAATTTACTCTAACATGAAGTTCTTTTTCATATGCATGCTTTACTATTAGCTAAACCGCTACTGGTGACATTAACTGGGAAAAATCAGTTCAACTGAAGATGCGAGGCATTAAAAGTGTTGCCCTACAATTTCTGCAGAAACATCCCGTCGATAAATGTATGATGAAGGTGTGTGTGCTGTTTAGTCTGACGTGACTGTACAGAGAGGTGGAGGAGTTTATGAGAGCAGCTTGAGGAAATGGATTTGTCCTGCCGCTTTGGAGCAAGTTAAACTACTCATCTGCCTGGATAAAACCTAAAAATATACACCATTAAAGGCAGGGTCACTTCAAGAGACAGGTGAGTCACCAAACACACGTGCATTGTATCCTCAGGGTAACGCTCAGACTCATCTTTTACATTTTTGGAAGCAAAACCCAAAATGGTAATGGCTCAAAGCAACAGCAATAAACCAATAAAATTGATTTATTTTGCTATGATCTCCTATGAAATGTTAGCTCTGATTGTCTATCAGTGGACAAAGATGCAGAGAAGTCATATCAGTCATTAAATTCGGTTAAATTAAACCTGATTACAGATTAATACAAGATTTGTCAAGAATTTTATGGTTTTGCCTAAATGTGTGGATATAATTTTCCTCAATAACTAGGTAATAATAAGACTAGTTGCACCCTGTCAACAGCTTTTAGGCTTCTAGTGTTAATTATAATTGTATAAACTGGTGGTGAGTAAAAGTGGGCCCTTAGTTCACTCTATTCTCTTTTAGGACCTGTAGATCAAATCTGAGGCAAACACTGCCAAAGACATTTTTTTTACTTGAACTTACCAAACAGTGAGTGATGAATATCTGAAAATGTTGTTTTAAACTAGCAATCTGTAACTTTATAACCCTAAAAATATGCATTTCTGATTTTTGTTCATGAGACACCGACCAGGGACGCTGGGTCATGTTACAGCTGAGTTTTGCATCGTATGGCACATCACATGCAAAGAACTGGATATCAACACAAAGGCTATTTTGAACATGCACATTGGGTTTTCATCAAAGATTGGATAAAGAGAAGAAAAGAAAGGCAGAAAGGGAGAGTGCACAAGTTAAAACATGAGTAAACCTCAGATTGACTTTTACTGACCGGAAAGAACTCAGAGTAAAGGTGGGATGCGAGATATATATATATATATATATATATATCCATATGGATGGATATATATGGATATGGATATGGAAGCTGCTCACCATGCATGGAGGGTTCCACCCCAAGTCCAGTGTCCAGAGACTATACACTAAGCGCAAGGACGGA
>JBAMIG010000018.1:18229592-18246414 GCA_037177335.1 Kiunga ballochi
GTTTTGACTGATATCGAATGTCACGGCCTCCCTGTCACATATGGGTAACAGTTTAACAGCAACACTTACCAGACTCCGTGATGTTGGAGTTTGAGTTTTTATCATAGTATCGTCCACAACGGGCAGGAGGATTACCTCAACTGTGACTGAGTTCAGGGCACTGCTTGTTTAGTTCACTGGCCGGGCACTAAGATCAGAATTTAGGTGAGATAAAATTGCGGGTTGCTTTTGGGTAGCTTGTTGCTGCTGTATCCTTAAAATCATTTGAAACCTTTATCATTTGTTGATCAGCTTGTCGATGCTCTGTTCTTTGCTGCAGCTGCCTCAACACAGGCTTTGTCGGATATGCCCAGTTTAATTTACTTTGAATCTCCGCAGGCGGCCATAAAGCCTGGAATCACTAGCCTCCTCAATGGACCAATACTGCTTGTTCTTAGAGTCCATTTCTTTTGTTTGTTGAAAATGTTGAGTCATGTTTTAATGCTCTTATTTTGGCCAGGTAACCCAACTCTCAGCTATGGCTGCAAACTGCGTGAATTTCTTCTCCACTCTGGTCCAGTTCAGAGTTGATGCCTGGATTGAACCAGTTTTGAGAGCCAGGAGGCTGTGCAGAGGCGGACGAAAGCCAAACAACCAAGCTAAGTCTGGCTCTGGCTCCTAACCAGTACTGGAACACACTTGTTCGAACGATGGCCTGAGATGTGGTTCTTCACCTACTGTTCTTAAGGATCCAACTACCAAACAAACACCCCTCCACCCAGTGATGAAACCATGCTTGATTTCATGCTTTTACTAACTAGCGCTAGTTTAAAGGACCATGGCACCATCTTTGGGCTTCTCCTAATGTAAAACCACCAATATCAAGGCCGGAACCAAGAAAATATTCGACCAACGTAAAAAACAAAATCTATACCTTAAAGACTTGAGGGACACGGGGAATGAACTAAAAGAGTTCAGGGAAGGAAAAATCTAAAGAAAAAAACTTTTTTACTGATGTTTTTGGGGAAGAAATGTTAGGGCAGTGTTTTTAAATTCCCAAAAGTCCTTCGTAAAACATCAAGGATGTGAGTCACAACTGGAGTTAAACTTTATTATATTTAGTGGTAGATGGGCCTTTATTTATATAGCCCTTTTCCAGTCTTGGAGACCACTAAAAGCGCTTTACTTTATAGCCCATTCACCCATCCATATACACACTCACACCCCAATAGGCACATCGGTGGGCTAGTTGGGGGTCAGAGTCTTGCCCAAAGACACTTCAGCATGTAATCAGGGGCAGTCTGAAATGTTTTAGATGTAATTCTACATTTATTGGTTTATGGAAGGACGTCAACCAGGTTGTTATAGCATAGACAGTTGCTCATCTAACAAAAGAAACAATATTTTGTCATTGGCAAAAAATTCGTTTATTTATTTATTTATTTATTAGTTGGTTTTAGGAGTCAGGGGTTTCATCACTTCTAAAATTTCTCTCAGAACATTAACTAATGACAGACCCAGGTGAATATCAGAGTTATGTTAACCAACAAACATCAGATGCCAGAAGACATCCGACTCACCGTTTATCCAGTCAGCCTTCCAGATGAGTCCTCCGCCATCTTCCTCTCTCTGTCCAGAAGCAGGTCTCGTCCTCTCCTCAGGTGTCCGTCCTCCAGCCAGCTCCCAAACACCTCCTGCGCTCTTCCCATGACTCCTCCGTTCTGTCCCCCGTTCTTCAGCTCCGCCACGCTCTGCTGCCTCAGTCTGTTTAACCAGTTTTAACAGCACTGTTAGTCACATCACTGACTCACATATAGGCGACTGAATTACTGCTCGACACCACCGATGAGCCAAACGTTATGAATGTTATGTGATTATGCGCCATCAGTTGTGATCTGAAGCAGACATTGATTAATGGTTCCCTGCTTTATTTTGGACAACCTCTTCTTGGAGACAATTGAAGATACTCATTAAGAACCATTTAAGTTTACATAAATGGTATCTGGGAAATGTAAGTATATGAAGGAGAAGCGTCAGTGTTGTTTTTTTTTTTACCATTTATCAGTGTGGATATAAAACTATTGACAGGTAAATGTTAAAAAAAAACTGCTGACATTATTATTTGCAGTTTAAATCTATTAAATGTGTTGAAACAGAGGGTCCACATTACAAAAAAAGTGTCCCAAGATGTTTAAAAGGTAGTTTGATTGCTTATTTATAATCATATTTATTCTTCTAAACATTTCTTTGCTGTGAAATTTGAATGTTTACTTTTATATTGACCAGTATGGAGGATGTGCACCAATGTCGCCACACAGAGCTGAGGGATTGATTCGACATTTTAGGGGAAAAGGCTTTTGCTTACAGCAGTTCAGGAGTGGCCAACATGTTTTTTTTCTTTTAAATTTCCGTCTTCCTTAGAATTTCTCACAAGTATTTTGTCTTTTCAACTTTACACTGAGTTGTTTGGTCGGCTGCAGAACAAGACAAAAAGGAAATGAAGCCGACTTGTAGGCAGGGGGGTGATAAACACATCACGGAGAACAGTGGACTTTGGCAGAAACATTTCAAATGACTGGGATTCATATTTAAAGGATAGTTTGGGATTTTTTGTGGGCAGTAGTAAAGATCCCTTTTTCATGGAGGGTTAATGTGAGCTAGTTGATAGGGATGCCGAGTAAACAGGTGAGAGTTAATGTAGAAATGGTAGTAAGCTGGATGATACTCGTGTAGATGAAAACATCTTTTTTCAACAAGCTTGTGATCATTTGTGCTCTAAAATACAATCCCAGCACCCTGTCAGAACTTTCTAACCACTTAAGAAGTTTCAGAAAGAAATCCAGTAAAGATTTTGGTATGTTTTATTGTTTTGGTAGTAAAATAATACACTTTCTAATACATTTGCTTGTTTTAGGTCAGCACCACTATAAAAATAAACTACAGCAAATTGATTTTACATAAAAAATTATACATGTACACTAATCTCTAATTCCAATCTTCTCACTTTATTGTCCACCAGTTTTCTGCCATCAACGTAGTTGAGTGTATTAATATTATTTCATTATTTTTGTTGTCGAGTTTGTAAAATCAGCTGCAGCCAGACTGATTTTATTGTGCTGCCAGTGCAGATTTATGCTGTGATGTTTTGTATGGGGTCTGAACTCGGAGCTGACTCGTGGGAAGAATAAAACACTTCCCCAAATTATTCTGTGGATATTGCTTTTCAGCCTAATGGCTGTATTATCTGGCCAAACATGTCCCAAGCCGCTTGACGGAAAGAGAGACTAAATAAAGTCCTGTATATTCCTAGGTTAATGTCTTGAAAACAGTGTTAATGTGGTAGCAACAACATAGCAGTTTAAACCTGTGAAGAGGAAATAGGGAAATGTATTTTGGGTCACCAGAAAAAGTGTCAGTGGGTAGAAAATTTAGATGAAACCATCAGGAGAGCACTTAAATAAACACCGACTACACAATATACTGGGAAGTAGTGTAACAGAAACAAAAGGATGTGGGATGGGAAAGCGTATGAATTTAGCCATAAGAGTAAAATCATCCTTTACTTTTGCTAATCTGTGTAGCCAGAGCAGCTTAAATACAAGGTGTTCATTAAGTCTGTTTACAGTTGAACAAATTAACTGAAAAAAATGAATAAATAGATAATTCTTTGGAAATTGTTAGAAAAGAATGAGCAGGTTATTTAGTCTTTTTGTGGTCTCATTTCCTATACCACTATTTCTGTTTCTTTCTTCTGTTCTTGGTTGTCCAAACCTTCCTTTATCCAACACGTTTTCTGTTTCCAGAAATTTCTTCTATCATGCAAAAATTGAGGGACATGATCATAAATGTCATTCATAATTGTTCCTTTAATTTTGTTTCAGTAAAGCAAAGTACACATTGTGCATTTTCTTAAGGAGCAGCGGTTTTTAGGGTTCTACTCAACAGAAGCTCCTTAAACAAAGGGTTCATCCTGATGCAAATAAATCATGCAATATAACAATCATGACACAACATATAAATTGTTTCAGGCAAATTAGCTGATTCTAATTCAGAGCGGGGTGTATCAAACAATACATGCATGTTAAATGTAAGTACAACAACCTAAACATGCTATACAGGTTCTGTCCTTCCTCTCTGCCTATAGAGGCGAATGCCAGTTACAGTCAATTTCATGACAAGCATATTGTTTTTAGGGAGAATTTTTAGAATTTCTTGCTGATCGAGTTTATATTCGGGTGACAACTTCCTGGTTCACTGAATGTAAACATTATAGAGGCAAAAATCCTTAAACAACATGCATTCTGCAGGATGATTGTGATAGTTGTGTGTCTGGGATAATCAGGTCAGTTTATAAGTTTTGTCAGGGTCACTAACTTTTCTCTGAGGAAATCAGGTTGTTATCAATATAGCATTCTCAGCTAGAATTAGCTTATAGAGCATTTGATGTCATTGATTCTGCACTGGAGCCGATTAAAACCTGCATCTGTTACAAAGTAATTTGACACGGGACTCTTTTGTGCCTTTTCACTTTACATTCTGTCTGATGTTAGTAATAGAGGTTTTTAGGACCTAATAAAAAGTCCTTTAGAGTTTTTTCTTTACGGATTTTTATGGAGGCATGTCATGACATTTTCCAAATAAGAGCCTAAGTCATTCTTTAAACTTTTTTTAAAACTCAAAAAAAAAAAAATCTTTTCAGTACGTGGTTAAATTGTTTTGTTTTTTTTAAAAGAAATATGTATATTCAAAAAGAACTTGAATATAATCATAATTTCCCAAAATTTTAAGGGGTGATGATGGACTGCTTCTGAAAGAACTGGACTTTTTCATCTTTTTTAGGTAGAATTGTTAACAATTATCTTACTCCAAAAGGGCAGTACTCACATGGGTGTTGCTTCTTTAAATAATCATATTTTAAAAAAATGAAAGTTAACTATAAGGAATCTAGGTGGAATAGACAGTTTGGTGGTGGTAAAACAAAAAATGCATTCCAACAAATATAAAAGTCATTAAATGTGACAATAAAGCAATAAAAGGTTATACAAAATAAATGAAATACTCAAAAACTGTGACTCAAATACCTGCCAGCAAACTGCTCTTGAAGTTCAGCATTATGTTGATTGTTGAGACTGTTCGAACGCTGGTCCATCAGCCAGCCCAGTTCAACATCCAGCACTTTACTGTTGTTATGTTTTACAGCTCCTTCCTGGCAGCGCTGGATGATGCTGGTTGGAGTACTTTCAGGGGAACACACAGGATGCCTCTTCCCTCCATTTATTCCATTGTTATGAAAAAGTTCTGTCAGCTCCATGCTACCGCTCTGCAGCCTTGTGTCTGTGAACCAGCGGGCGAGTTCAGAGCGAGCCAGTCCGGTCCGACCCTC
This sequence comes from Kiunga ballochi, assembly GCA_037177335.1. NCBI lineage: Eukaryota > Metazoa > Chordata > Actinopteri > Atheriniformes > Pseudomugilidae > Kiunga > Kiunga ballochi. Next base: position 18,234,955 of record JBAMIG010000018.1, read on the forward strand.
CGGTTGGCTGAACTCCTCAAGGGAAGGCCACCGTGATTGAGCAAAATCGTCCTTGAGGAGTGCCAGGGATCGGCTATCTGGAGGCACTGAGCAAGAATTCAGGTTGGGAATGGAGGGTGCAACGATGTTTGGGGCAATAATGGAGAGGCTATGCAAAGGTGGAGGAGGGCTTTTTAGATTACCCACACTGGTGCTTGTTTTGTGAATCCCATTCAGCTGTATAGTCTGAAGTTGCTGCTGTTGTAACGATTTCTCAGTAATGCCAGCAATACCACTGATGCCCGTTCTCTTGGTGCCCATGGAATTGAGTAGGGCTTGTTCCAGATTGTCACGCAGTGCACGGCGCTCCACAAACCAGCTGCTGATTTCCTGATGAGACAGGCCAGTAGTGGCAGTCAGATTGTCCACATCGCTGTGTGTGGGGAAGCTGTTCCGCAAAAAATTCTCCTCTAAGATCTTCAGCTGTTTGGCTGTTTTTCCTTTCATTCTTTCTAACAAGGGAAACTGAGTCAGCACAGAAGACTTGTGGTGAAAATCTGGTTTTCGTGCTGTTGGTGTTCCCCCACACTCAAGATCTATAATACCGTTATTGTGAGCAGACGAAGTATGATCCTGGGACCATTTACCATTGGCTTCTGCAAGAGGATTTACAACCTTGTCCCCTTTCGGGTAACTGGCTTTCAGCTCCATTCCTTGCTGTTCCTTGGTGAAGCCTTGAATGCGGGGTGGTGCTTTCACTGGAGTGCGTATGGACTGAATAATAGTAGGCCTCCGTATTTGGGAGTTAATGAGTGGAGGGGAATTAGGCAAATTTGAATCAGCAGCTGGCAAAGTATGCGCATTCGCTTGCTTTTCTTTGGAAAAGCCGTGAGTAGTACGAGGAACAAGTAAAGAGTTTTTAAATGGCGGTGCGAAGATGGGTGGAGGAGCTATCATTGGCCTTGTTAAGGACTCGGGAAAAACCATGGAGGGCAGCGACACCAATGGTTTTGTTTTATGGTTTCCTATTGTGGAGAGATTTTTCCCTTTGGATGACAAAGATGGCGATGACGATGATGGTGGTGGTGGCATTAAAGGCACAGCAACTGATGGCCTCTTCATCTCTGTACTGACTAGAGAAGCTGCTACAGGTCTCTTCATCTCCGCAGGAACAGGTGGCGGAGCCATTGGAAGGCGATCTTTTTGAGGGGGAGGTGGTGGAGGGGGAGCCATTAGGAGCTTGTCTTTAGGGTCTCCCGAATGGGGGGCGACAGCCATGATGGGTCGTTTTGATTCTGGGCTGAACACTGTTGTTAGATGTGTTGACAGGGATCGTTTAAGCGAGTGGCTGGATCCAGAAGAGACTTTAGAAGGAGAGTTTGACGTGACAACATGTAACCCATTGGATACACTCATCCGAACTCGACCCGGATGCTCGATTGTTGTGTGGACAACTGGCTGCTTTGAGACTTTGGCAGATGACTGAGAGATAGCGCTTGTAGGCAGGTTGGTGAATGTGTGATGGGCAGGAGGAATAGAACCATTGAACATTTTCTTCCTGGCTTCCTCCACCTCCTCCGGGGACCAGGTGATGCCTTGCTTCAGCCGCTGGGTGGTGAACCAGACTTTAATCTGTTCCTCTGGGTGCTTAGAAGCAGCTGTAAGCCACGAAAGCTCAGCATGTGTTGGGTAAGGAAACTTATTAAATGAAGTGATTAGTGTCAAGTTGTCATCTAAAGAAGGGTTATATTTGGTGGTGTTCAAGGGAACGGCTATTTTTGGTACAGAGTTGAAGTTGGGTGGTCTCTGGAGCATTGGGGTGACGTGGGAGAGCCCTTGCAGGATGGTGGGTTCAGGGAAGATGACTGTTCCATTGATGTTCACTGCTGTGATTTGATCCTTCTGCATGAAGCCGTTTAGCTGGTTTTTTAGTTCAGTCCTTTCATGGAGCAACTGTACATGACCTGGGGTTTTTACTGTGGTAGCTATGCAAGGTGAAAACACAGAGCTGCTGTCACGTTCACTTTGTTCATTTGTCATTTCGCATTGAGCTGAATTGTCTTTGCCCTCGATTGTCTGCTCTAAGATAGTCTGATTGTTCATCTTTATCCTCTTAAACTTGAAGTTTGTCTCCCCTGGGTGCTGGTTCTCATTGTGCTCTGTGAGAGAGTCAAATTTCTTGGTGTTGAAATTACAGACAGCACAGAGATACAGCGGATTTAGAATGACATTGGGGTGGCTGGAGTCAACGTGTTCCTTGAAGTCATTCAGGTTCTGCGTCAAAAATGGGCAGTATTTGCATTCGTAGCATCTCGGCTGCTTTTTCTGGGAAACCTGGTCCGATTCCATTCCTTCTTTTTCTTTCCTCCCTTCTGCTACTGCATCTTCAATGATTGGGGCTTGATCCCATTTACTGATCTGCTCTTGTACTAATGGCTCAGAGTTTTGCTTTTCCACTTGTGTTAGGAACATCTCTGTGTCTGGATTTACTGGAAGCTCCAGCTGAGTCTTTTCCGTGGGCTCGGATGAACCTAATCGTACTCTTTCTTTAACAATGTTACTGCCCAGTGTCTCCAAGTCCATCACCTCCTCTGGGTCATCTTGCTTCTCAGGCAGGTCGCTGACGACCTGGACCATGCGAGGGTTGGAGGACTTCCTACGACTGGACATGATGGCTGCTGCTGGTGGAGGTGGTGATAATGGTGGTGCTGGTGTAAGAGTCTGAGTCGACAATATTGTGGTTTTTGGCTGTTCTGCTGCTGCTGGTGGCCGAGGACGTCAGCGTGTCGGTTTTCAAGCAAACCTTATTTGGGTGGGTCGTCGCTGATGGCTGTGGATACTGGTTGGTGAGTGGAGGTGGAGTCTCCAGAGTGCAAGAGGGTGGGCAAGAACCAGCTGACGGTGCAGGCCCAGGACCAGCTGTGCAGTGGCGTCTCCCGCTCACTGGCAGCGTCAGCTACCGACCAGGGCGTCATGGGAGGGCATCACAGATAGCTGCGGTGTTCAAGCTGCAGAGAAACACAAAAAATACATTGGAAATGTTGTCACTTCACAAAGAACTATCCACTCATCATATTATGCTACTGAAGTGTCATGAATAGTTGGAGCCATCCCAGCAGCCTGACAAAAAAATTACACTTATGGAAATCATCTGTTCTAAGATATTGCATCATAGCATAGATTTGTTGCATCAAATTTACTTCTAAAAAGTAGAAGTTGATGCAGTTTCTAACATGATACTTGGGTTTTTAATTTTAATCAAGGTTATAAGACCTAGACCTGTAATAAATATGCATTTTACTAACGTTTTTAGAGATATTTATACCAAAAAGATGTGTGAAATAAATCAGACAATAAGAAAAATATAAAGTCAGTGAAAATAAAAAGGAATATGCACACATACAAAATAATAACACTGTATTGCTTATATTAATTGAAGCTATAGTTATTTATATGCAGAAGGAAAAGCCCTAAAAAATTCATTCCTTATGACTAAACATAAAAAAAAATCAAACCAGATTTTTAAAATGAAAAAAGAAACAACTAAACAAACTGAGTTAATCTGCTTCATCAGAGCTTCAGTGCAGCTTAATAATGTCTCAGAAAGCAAAGAAGCTATTTCTATCCAAACCTAAACAACTGGAGACGCAGTGGAGGCTTAATATGATAAGGAACCTTTTACACAGTGAGACTTTCTGGTCATGACCTGATAACTCGTCCAAAAATGGAAAAATGAAATTCAACCATAACCTGACTGATGCTTCCCATTTTAGACAAAAACCAGTATCACTTTTTTTATGAGAAGAAACAACAACAAATACAAGAAAATGCAACAGTTTTAGAAATTCTGGTGAGAAAACTTTAATGCTTAGAAACATCTTTGGACTTAGTGTATTGAAAGCTGAACTTTTATGCCAACATGTATTTGCAATCAGTCATGGTGTTAACCTGTAAAGCTTCAGTCCCGCGTGTACAATTCAGGGACTGACACTTAAAATTCTATCAAGCTAATTATCAAAATATATAGAAATGAGTGATTTTATAAATGAAGATCAAAAATACATATTCCAGCCCTGATTTTAGGGTATTTATATCTAAACTGGAGAATTTTTTCAATTCTTGTAATCAAAGCTGAAAGCAAAGAGATGCACAAAGGAAGAATTTAATCTAATTTTATATTTATAACCCTTTAAAAACCACACTGTTGACCAGAAATGTACGCAACAAAAATTAAAGTGTATAACACACCTCACAACTTCATAACACAATAAAATATACTGGCTGGTCTAATATGGTATGCATGATCCTCTCTAAACTTCCTCAGTTAGAGAGTTGTTAGAATTGTCGTAAAGTTTTTCTTCTTCTTTGGACCACTTAAAGTTGAGCAGTAGCGTCTAAAACCAGCTGAAAAGGAAGGTCCTGCAAAGCTAAATGAGAAGTATTACAGACATATGTCTGGGAGAGACAGTTGGACTAAATACAGTTGCTAAAGTTACCGTCCATAAAACGTGACTGCACCAATCTGAGGCAGAGCTGATTCATTTCTAACAGCTCCTTAAATATGGGAGGTTTCAGTGTTGGTTAGCAACACAAATTTCCATTTCCTTCCCGGTCTGAACAAGATTTTAGTGTCAGAGTTTGTTTATATATTCCAGGCGCTTTGTTAGGTTTAGCGTGATCAGATGATGGCAAGTGACAAAGTTAGGAGTTAAAAATTAAGTAAGTCCAAATGACAACTGAGGGAAGAAGCAAATCTTTAGAAATAAATAAATAAATAATATACAAAGAATGAGGGTGCCACTTAATCAGGACACTCTGTTCCGGGGCAATCACATGTAAATGCAATAAATTTTAGGAGTCCACAGAAAGTACAAAAGACAAAAGTCTCCAAACTCCAAACCCCATTAAAAAGACATTAGGTGTCTTTCATAGATTCGAGCAAAGACAACTTCACAGGATAATTACCCTGTAATCATGTAATAAGAGAGACTCGGTGATGAGATCTCTTGACAGCCATCATCCACACAATGGAACAGAGACAGTGAGGTAAAAACAGATGGGGAAGGAACGGAGGGATAGGTATGGATAAATATGGGAGGAATGCTGGGGCAAACATAGATGGACAGAAAGAAAAACCTGGAAAACATGGAAACAGAGAGGAAGAGGGATGAGGAAAAGAAATATAAACAGCATGAGAGATAAGTGGAAGGAAAGAAAGGAGAGTCTAAGAACTTCTGAGTTAATACAAGAGAAGTAGGCCATGGCCTGGCGAACAGAGGCAGAGCTCAGGGAAAGGAAGGGAGAGAAGACGGGTAGAAGTTTAAGGAAGTAGAGAGAAAGAGCTTATATGCAGAGCGAGTGAGAAACAGAAGACAGGAGGAAATTTCAACAGCTAAAATGAGCTTTTTGCTGTGTTTTCTATCAGTAGAGTTCAGGCTTTGAAAAGGTGCCCTAATCAGCAGGGGTGGGGGGGAATGAACACCCATTTGCCAGAAAAAAAGAAAACGGGGTATTTTTAATGCTTAATTAGTAGTAGGCAAGCTGTTATTTATCCCACGTGTCACTTCATGTTGGACATGTTTCATGCTTTCGCAGTCTTGATCAGCTTCTCATGGCCTGCTCCAGAGGGATATTTTATAGCTGCAAAGTGTCCGGAGCTTAGCCTGAATTGCTGCATTGTGCAATGAGACTGAACTAATCCCATCTTATTATAAATCTCATGCATTTACATTGCTGCTTACTTCCTACTTTGACTAATAAGATTCCCGCATAAGGCACTCATAAAATACAAGGGTTTCTGACAAGAGCGGAACAATTACATGTTTGACCGACTGACAGAAAGCTGCTTGAGATGTCAAGACTTTTTCTCATCTTTATTTTTAAAGAAAACTAAAAATAACAGGAGGAGTTGATTCGGGATACCTATGAGAATCAACTCCAAGAGAAAAAGAGAGAAAAGGGATGCTGGCAGCAATATTATATGACCAGCCACATGTCTTTGTTTGTTTTTTTTTTAAACTTCTTTAAAGCTTATTTTGCTCAAAATCCTGAAGCAATACAACATAACAGGCAACGGTAATGGTAGGAAGCACAGGGAAAAGAGCAAGGGAGAGAGTGTGCAGCTGGAATAGACCACCCAGACTGGATGGATATAGCTGATATGTAGCATGAAATGTTTGAGGCAGATCACATGGGACACAGAACAACAGCTCGAGTTGTCTACTGGAAGTAGCTTCCAGGCCTTGCTTCATTTACCAAAACATAAAGCAGTTTAACACTGATGCTAAATGAAAGCATGGAGTTATTGCTTGAAAATGATGGTTAAAAACACAAAGAAATTAAATACTTACCCATAACTTATTATTTTGGGGCTATAAAAGCCAATGAGTTGCTGTGTAACAACCTGTAAGCCTGAACTGGAGTAAGTGGTACAGATAATAAACGGATGGATAATATGCATGTTTAACTTTGAATAAAATCTATTTGCCCTGGATCTAATATTTAAGAAAATCTTAACACAGATTAAATTATTTATTTATTCATATTTAATTAAAATGAAAATGATTCCTTCCACACACAGTTGAGGTCAAAGTTCAAACCTACATAACTCCTAATCACAATCAACCAGACTGCCTACCATAAACATACATCATATAGATAATGCAGGCTGCACAGTGGGGTGGTGGTTAGCACCACAGCCTCACAGCAAGAAGGTCACTGGTTCGAGTTTTGTGATTGTGAGTGCTGTTGACCCTGCAATAGACTGGCGACCTACTAATTGTTGGGTTTGGCTCCTTCTTCCCTGCAATCCCGAATGGAGTAAGAGGTGTAGACAAGGAATGAGCAGTTAACTTTATATTATGCAACATTATAAAGTATATACATTTCTCAATTACCTATGCATATGGTGTCCATGTTTGTGTGGTAGGCAGTTACTAAGAATCAATTGTTGTTGGTCAATATGAATATATTTATTCCACATTTGAGAGGTGTTGGCCAAGTCACTGTGCATGGGAGGCCTTCAACTTTTGTAAAACACAAAACGATTTATATAAGATCACAATGGTTTTAGGGGGATTTTCCCTGGGATGCAGCTTTCTGCATTCTTGGATTGTTTAATTGTCTATTTATCCAATAGTGCTGGTTTTACACCTGTCAATCAAAATCACACCCTGGTTTGTAAGCACAAGTGTAACAGTGCAAAGCGGATGAGAAGTGACAAACTAATGGTAGCAGACGGAAGAGAGGTAGAAAGAACAGCTTGATGGAAAATGAAAGAATTTATTTATTTTAGAAAATACTTTTCATTCGGGTTCAATTTGAAAAAAAGTAAGATAGGTGAGCTTGCATCAGACAAACCTGATCTAAAAACTCCAACAGGAGGCAAGTGAGTCAGAAAAAAACAATAAGTCTCATAATCAAAGTCAGAACAAATAAATAAAACAATATTTTTTTAAAAAGTAAATAAAATTATCAAAACAAACGTAAGAAAAGGTGTTAAGCCAGATTTAAAAAACTGTGTAAAGTTGCCCCCCAAAAAAGGAAAAGAAAGTCACCCCTACATGTAAAATACTTGCAAATACTGTATTTCCATCTCCATTTATACATTATCCTTCTGTGCATCTTTGTGTGCTTTAAATAGTTTGCCAGAGACTCAGCTGTTGGTTGAGGTAAAGTGGGAGTAGACAGGGAGGCAGATGGGCAAAGAGGTAACACAACAAGAAAACAAAAAGTGTAGGAGGATGAAGAGAAGAGAGCAGAGAGCATATGTATAGGAAGAGATGGAGGAAGACACGTCTGTGTAAGAGCCAAAAAAATACCGAGGATCAACCGTAAAGATTTCCAGAAGAACGGACACGAGAGTGTGGGAGGAGGGACAGAAAGGAGAGATTAGAGGGAAGAGAAGGTCAGAGAAGACTGGAAGAAAAGTAAAAACTAAGAGATTGGATTGGTATTGGGAGGGGAAGGGTGGGGTGGGGGGAGGGGGTGTAACTGTAAAAGCAGACAAAGCAACAAGCCGAGACATTTAATTCAAGCAGCGATGGCGACCTAGCTTCCTGAGAGAGCGTTGCGGCTGCCAGCTCCACAAAAAGAGAGAAAGAGGAAAAAAAACACAACAGTGTCATGTTTTGCTGCATCACTGGATCGGCCTTGAGGACTCCGGGCCAACTTCTGACGAGGGGGAGTCATATGCCGCTTGGCTGCGTCCCATTTTGTTGGGCTCAGCTCGCCTCCGTGCAGCCTTGTAATTACTTGTACAGTATTTGTGTGCAGGGTGTGTTTGGAGCGCTGTAATTATACGAGGAAATAATGAAACTGCAGCAGCGTAAACAATGATTTGTGATTTTTTAAGGGAAGCGGCAACATTTTCTTTTACAAAGTGTGATAAAAAGCTGACAAGCGTTTGTAAAAATGATTCATTGCCAGATCATTTTCCAGGTTGCATTTGTTTATAATATGTATATAAAAAGGGGGTTTGTATCTTTTCTTATTATTTCAACACACTCAAACTTAAAGCGGGATGAGGAACCAAAACTCTCCACTGAAAGCGACACCAAAGTAACTCGAGTAGATCGGCGGGGTGAATCAGGGTTCACTGACGGTTTTACAGATCAAAAAGATCTGATTTTCTCCTCCATCAGGGACAAAGACAACCATCATCTAACCGCAAAGGGTATTCATCCATCTGCCTTCAGTTTAGAAGCTAAACAAGAAAGGGCACAGAAGGGTGTTGAAGACGCAAAAAAGAAGGTAACGAGGTGATACCTTAGGAAGTAAAATGACAAATTAGGAGGATGAAAGTCAGACTGGATGGAGCCAAGTGTGCTAATAGGAGAGGTTAAAGCGATTTCACTGGGACAAGGGCAAAGTTAGGGGATTGCTCAGGTTCCTTTGGATCTGCAGATACTTTAGAAAGTTTGTGTAAAATGCAAAAGAAGGCAAAATTATTCTTATATATGTGGCATCAAGAGCCTGAAATGTCAACACACTATGAGTAGAAGCAAAGGCCTTAATGAGAGCTCACCAGAAGCAGTACAGCTGTGCTCTGCTCTATTTTAGCCAGAAAATCAACCTGCTGGCACACCGTTTCTCACCTAACCCTCTACCAGTTAGGTGAAAGATGCTCATCAGTTAACCTTTTAGTGGCAACTGAATCGTGTCTAGCAGCTTGTATCTGCATTGCAGGCACATATCCAGTTCTATGAATATAGTTAACAAGGAAACTGCCAGTTTTTTTGTTCTACATAGCATAAAACTTCATCCCCTCAGGGAAAAAGAAAGCTTTTTCAATCATCACCTGAGTAAAAAGAGAAAGTCCTGTGATGTTATAAAGAATGGCCGTATAAAGAAGAGGCTGGTTGGTGAGAAAGCCAAACCTTAAATTAGGCATCATTTGTTTTTTTTCTAAGAACTTTGACAAAATCTTTGTTCCTCTTCACTTTGGAGGATTGGATTGGGTTTGAAATGTGTCTGATCAACATAAAAGTGTGGCTGCATGTTTGAGCAAACCAAGCATTTAGCTCTTTACCCACTAAAAGATGTGAAACTTAAAACAGCACATTTTGCATGAATGTGAGCTCCACACAGTATCTGCACCTGCAGCCTTATCAATCCAAAGATAGATACTGGAAATGTTAAAGTGAGACACTGTATCTGGGAAGAACTACCTGAGACTAAAGGGAGGACTGAAACTCATGACTGCCTCATTTTAAAGCAGCGTTGCTCGGAAACTAAAAGTGTCCTGGTTTTGGAGTCCCCGTGACCCTCCTCCTCAGGCCTCATGAAGCACAAAAACTGCCAGCTCTATGTGTGTGGGTACGTGTTTCAATATAAGTCTGTGTGGATGCTAAATGATTGATCAAAGGGTGCCTTTGTGTGGGCACCTCGTGGTGCTAATGCATCATTAACACAGTTGGTAGTATGACCCAGCTCTTCTGAGTGCCAGGCTATTTCCAGCAGCATGCTCTTCAGCTTATAGAGATCCGAATCTCCCTCGCGTTACATAAGACTTCTGCGAAACCAAACAAAAGGATGTCATGACAGGTTTTACCACCGGTTATTTTAGCTGACTCTGTTGCAGGAGAAAAGGCGGGGAAGGTTTGTAGAAATGACTTCTTTAATTACAGACAAAACTGCAATCCCCTCCTGACAGATAATCCACCATAACAGGATTTTGAGTACATCTGGGGCGACGCAAATAAAATCCAATCTCATGATAGTTTACCAAGCAGGTACACCCCTGGCTGGATGATGGTGTTCTGTTTCAGATGGATATGAAGGATTTTCTTGTTGGGTTAAATAATTAAAACATTAAAAACTGGGAAAAAAAGGTCATATGCCGCGATTCATTAGTGAAAAACAGACTATTAAACAATGACACATAAAAACTGACTGTTTATCTGAGTGACAACAGTAAAAAAGGAGTAAAACTATCCCAAATACAAAGTCCTGTGAGACTAAATAAATAATAAATGACGTTTAGTCCAGAATTAGATGTAAATATATTATTCCTACATCCTTTGGAAAGCCAGGTCTTTAGGAGAGCTGCCATACATGTGTTTTACCTTACAGGTACAAAGAAGCAGAAAGGAAGAAACATGAATCAGGTTTTTATCAAGGGTCCTCTTAAAGATGTCTTACTGGGTCCAGCACCTCACGCTGGGAACCAATAACTCTTAAAGTGTTGGACAACTTGTATGCATTAAATATAAATAGATTGCAGCCACACTTAGTGAGTGATGGATCTTGCGAGGGAAGCTGGTGCACTGATCAGAATGATAATGGTTTCTTATTGGCAGAAAGCCTTAATAAGAGTTGTGGATGATTGACTGGATTGTTGGAGAAATGTTCTTTATTAGGAGCTGATAATGTGTGTATAGTTGGCCAAATTCATGTAATGTTCAAGGTCATTCCAGCAGAGCTGGATGTGAGTGACATAAATAGATTATCCACTTGTTATGAATGTAAAATAATTTGCCCACTCCTAATTTCAATTCTTCCTTTCTTCACAAGCTATTAAACTCAAGAGTGAAGCAAAGATTTTTTTGTCCTCTTTTATTTTAAAAATATCTCTGAAATTTTGTGAGCAATATCTGGTTTATACAAGAATGATCAAAGTTTTAATCCTATTTTCTGGCGACAGGGGTGGGATGGGGTACGAGAGAACACCGGCCCTGTCCCACCCTGTCTTTCTGTTGTCCCCACAACCTCATTTTTCAATTATCCATGCTCATTTTAAATCAGATTAAAGTCTACAACTTTGCAGCGCTGCATCCATCCATCTCCATTTGTCCCGTGTAAACGTGCACAGACAGAATTTCAGTCAGAAACATAATTCTGTCTACAAGGTAAATTTTTGCACGTCGGTTGTGTTTCCATGACACAGCGTGAGCTTTGCTATTTACTTGCCTTCATCTGAAGCAAGAGGTGTTTCTGCAAGGTAAGTTTTAATATTTTAGCAGAATTAAAAGAAACTGACAG
>JBAMIG010000018.1:18260431-18271023 GCA_037177335.1 Kiunga ballochi
GAGAAGAGATAGCACGCCCGTTTTCTTTGTACACACGCCCTATACCCTCCTCTATACAGACCGCTCCTCCCTCTCGTGTTTGTATATATATATATATATAGAGATATATATATATATATATATATATATATATATATATATATATTGCGTTTCTTTCGTCTCTGACAAAAAAAAGTCTTAAAAAAGAGCTAAATTCTTATTTGGAAGCCCTAATTTCACACGGGGAGTTCAGAAGTTGGAAAGTAGACCTTTACAATCTGTCTGAAAGACCACTGAGCAAGGGCACATGTCTACAAGGAGCCTTGAACTAAAGTGAATCACACAAAGACCTTCCTTTTGCTCCCTACTTAGTCCCAAATAATTAACAATGGGATATCAAATGTATAAAAAACAAAAAAACAAAAGAGAAAAGGCAAACAAACAAGGGCAGAGCTTTAACAAAGCTCACTTTGATTTCAAGGTGTGATGCACAAATAAGAGAGAAAAGAGGGCAGAGGGGAGGAGAAGTAAATGGATCAAGGGGAGTAATCAGGGGACAGAGGTGGAGGAGAGAAAGTTGTGGGAGGAGCAGGAGAATGAAAAGACAAATTGAAAAACAGAAGGTCAGTGACACAGCACACATTACATTTACCCATTCTCTTCAATTTCTATTAGACTTTAATCAAACAAGTTCCACCGCCTGTTCAGACCAGAATCACCGTCTGATAAGAGAAGGAAACACTCCAGAAGCAAATTTACCTTCAACCGTGTTCTCCCAATCTTAGGTCCATCAGTTCAACTGCTGGTTAACACAAATGTCTGCTCAGCCAATCACAAGACAGCAAATCAAGGCATTTTGATATTTAGATATGGTAAAGTTGTTTTAATGACGTTCAAAACGAACAGGGAGAAAAAAGGATTTAAATAACTTTGTTTGTTGGTGCCAGACAAGCTGTGTTTTAGAAACTGCTGACCAAGAGGGATTTTCCATTTCAGGGGTTTAGAAAGAAACAAAAAAATGCTTTAGAGGTCAAAGAATTGGTAGACTGATTGGAGGTGATAAAAAGGCAGCAGTAACTCAAATAATCACCTATAACCACATTGTGAAACAACTTTTCTAAAGTTATTGTAGTAAACTGATAAGATACTGTAAACCCTACAATTTCTATTAATAAATAAAACCTCCCTGCAATTGATAGAAAAATAAAACGAGAGAAAAGAATAGAATATTTCTTTCATTATTGCTGAAATGGTTTTAGCTAAGAGGCCCGTTCATACGATACATTGCTGCATTCATACTTTTACACAACTAATACATCACAATAATTGTTAAAGATAATAATTGTACCTGTGTCTGCAGTTTTGAACAAGGAGTGAGCAGAGCCGTATAGATTAAACTGTAAGCCTCGCCCCTAACAGTTGTTTCCAGGGAGAAACACTCCCAGTTGACATGCAAGTGGTAATACATACATCTCAGAGTTTTGCAGGATTCTCCAGAGACTCTCTCTCAAGCCAACTGTACAAGTCTCCATCAAATATGGCATTTAATGAGATGATGCCCTGTTCCTGCTGCTGTTCTGCATAGACTTGAATTTCTTTAGCCAGTTAATTAGCACAACTGGTTATGGATACCAGCTCAGGAATGCAGCCACTATCACTCCCTCTGCTACATGTATGACATCAAGCTTTATACTAATGAGCAAGACATTGATTCACTGAGCCACACAATCTACAGCAAGGACACTAGAATGCCATTTGAATGAGAGAAATGAGGAAAGATAGTCCACATCGAGGGCATTACAGTACCACTGCACAGAAAAGCAGATGTGAAGGGGAGCTACAAGTACCTTGGCATCCCACAAGCAAATGGCAGCAATGAAAAAGCAACATGGAAAGCTACCATGGCCAAATACCTGCCGTGAGAAAGCAAGTACAGAAAAATCAGCTCAATGGCAAGAACAAGATCCAGGCATTATTAGCTATGCCTATTCAGTAATCAGATACTCAACTGGGATAATATGATGGCTAAAGTTCAGACCACAGATGTTAAAACTCGGGAGCTGTTTACCTCAAGTTTAGTGTCCAAAGGCAATACACTAAACACAAAGAAGAAGTTCAAGGACTAAAGAGAATCAGGGCCACTATGCAAGACTTCAAAACTCTAAAGATAGATAAGGAAGGCAGCCCCAAATGACAGAACTCTTAGTGAATGTCTCAGGCACTAGAGCATAGAGGAGAACAAAATAGTGGAACCACCATTGAAGAATAAGCCCCTCTATGGGATGTACAACCAACAGATTGCCAAAGAGGCCAACATGAACAAGTCCTGCCAGTAGTGATAGAGGGCTGTACTAAACAACAGCACAGAGGCGGTAATCACACAGAAGCCTCAAGTACCAGGACTATCAAGGCTCAACAAGGCTCAGATTTGCCTACCACACCTAGCAGGACTTCAGATTCAGACTGTGCAAAAAAACCAAAAAAAAAACTCCAAAAAACCCTGAAACCATTCAGAGCTACACAGTAGGGTAATAGATAATGGTAGGCAATGAACACACCACAGCCAAGTAGCTGCATAGTGTACAGAAACATTAGTGCAGAGTATGGTCTCAGGATTCATCTCCCAAAGTGGTGAAAAACTCTGAGAGCTAAGATTCGGTGGGACCTACAGGTCCAGACGGATAAAATGGTGGTGGCCAGCTACCCGGATATAGTGATCAGTAGCGGAGGAAGGCTGTAGTGATCGATGTGGCCACTCTTAACGTTGAAAATATGAGGCAAAAAAAAGGACAACAAACCAATGTCCCAAGTAAGAACTAGAGAAGGCTTGGAAGGTAAAACCAACAGTAGAACCTGTAATAACTGGAGGACTGGGACCATGTCCTCACTGGAGAAGTAGCTCCAAAAGATACATGGAGAAACATCAGACATTTTAATCCAGAAAAACAGATCCAGCTAAGATAGTGCATAGAACACCCGAGCTACCAGGACTCTGGTAGACAACCAAAACTTCACATGAACACCCAGCCGCTCTGTCCAAAGGGAATGGGAGACTGGGTGAGGGAGGAAGCATTCTTTCTTTTTTGTTTTTTTGTTGACAGAAATAATGCAAAGTAGTGAGAAACACATTGTTGTCCAACACCCAGCCCAATGTTAAAGGTGTTAACTCAACAAAAAACAAAGAAAAGGGAAAGTTGTTCACAGACAACTACGTTAAACTGAAAAAAAATCTGATAATTTTGCTGTCAAACGTTATAATTATCTAATCTCTGCCACATTTACATAATTACCCGCCAGATCACCCGAGTTATTTAGCACACAAATGTTTTACTTCTTTTCAAAGTCATGTGTTGACCTTCATTAAATAGAGTTGTAACACTAAAAGAAAACCGCTTTTCAGCTCACAGCTGGAACTCTTGTCTTCACCTTTCTTAACAGCAAACTTCATTAGAAAAAAACTCAACTAAACCAAATGAGAACTAGGATTCAGAAACATCCTTATAGTCTTTGCTTATTGAGCTTTTAAACTACAGCAGGTGTGCATCAACACGTGGATGACTCGAGGTGGCAAAGAAAATGTAAGACAGCTGGGCTGTATTCAGCTCTGCGGGAAGCGGTTGTGCTCAAAGCACTAATTGTTGAGATTTTTATGCCACTACAACGCACACTGGCCAAAAGGCATCCACAGGGGGTTTAAGGGAGACGGTGATCAATACATATGACCTCATTTCCATGAACAGGTGGCTTTGAAGTTTCACCTTCTTCTAAAAACAAACAACATACATGCTTGTGTTGGTCTTTTAATGTTAGAGCACAATTGTGAACCTAAAAATGTTGTAAAAATCCTGGTTTGGTCAATGTTACGACTCCAGCTCTCTATCACCACTTTCAAAAATGTAAATGAGGATGCTGGTGATAATTCAAGTAGCTCCAAATTCTTAGAGAATGATGATGAAGATAATCTGAATAAGTTGTTTTGCGGTAATGGTGTCCCAGCACACATTACTTGCCGTATTTTTTATTTATTATTCAATTTGCCACTCATGTGTAATAACTCTTCACTGATGATTTATAATTAACTTATTTGTGTGATTTACAGATCACTTCAAATTGATGAATGAATAAAAAATAGTTAAAAAAAAACTTTTTATTCCAAAATACATGTTTTTGTGTCTGAAAGTGTCATAAAGTGGAAACTTTGAAATTTTAAAATTATAATTGGACGTAATATACACTAAATATAAACTTAATGCTAAAAGATACTTAGGGTTTGTTTGATTATTTCTGCTCTCATCTGCCATATACTATAATAGGCACCAGCCACCCAGGACTCTGAATTGGATTTAAGTGATATTGAACTTTTCTAAAGAGAATGATATAGGTTTGAGTTGTAGAATTAATTGTTTTAACTATATTTAGTCACCTATACAAAATCATGCTTCTCCAGGATAAGCAACATGGCCAAGCATGTGTATACACCCCCTGAAAAATAGTAACAAAATCCCTTGCCACATTATTCTGATCAGTCACAGCTGAATTACCAGAACTTAAATGATAGACATACATATCATAATGAGATTATAAAGGCAATGGTTATGGAGCTATATTTGTGTTTTTATTAAATGAAAGGAAAAAAAGCAATCCAAGAGGGAAAAATGTTTTGAATGGAAAAATATATATTTAAAAGTAATTCTTTTTAAATTGATTGCAAAAAAAATAATATTTGAGATCAAAAGAAACAAACAAAAACTTCTGAGATAATTATTAATTATTTAAATAAAAAAAAAATCTTTTAAAAGTATTTCAAAAACATTTTTTATTCTCAAATATATATTTTCTTTGCTGTCAGGTTGAAAATTGTACTTTAAATATAATTGTTTTTGCTCTCGGATCATTTTTTGCTCTTGGATTATTTTTTGCTATCGAAGTGAAAACTTTGCAGGAGGCGGGCTCATGCTGCTATTGGTCAGTCTCAACCAGACCAACAGCTGGATGGGCCAGTAAGAACCGCTGGTTGCATGTGGATCTTCTAAAGAGTACTGAGGTCTCCGACAGCGCAAAAGGAATAGTGTAAAAATGGCCAATGTGTGCTGCTTATTACATATTACTGTGGGAGTGTAATCATTCAATCCACCAAATGACTCCAAACAAGCGTGAACACCATCAGGAGAATATTGCTGGGGACTTTTGTCACATTTATTCCAGGGTACTACCCACACCTTGAGAACCCTACTCATGCGTTTTGCCTTGCTGCAAAGGTATCTAATCAGGCTTTCCAAGGTTGTATAATACAAATGCAATCGGCAGTATAAATAGGGAAGTAATTGAAGTAAAGTAAATCCAGTCACATAATTTATGTATGCTGCAATTAATCAGCAACCTTTCTGATGTGCAACCAAAATTAACTAAAATCTTATCTAAACGTCTTTGATGTGGAAATTGAAAACAGGTGAAAGAGACCACACTAAATATCACTTTTAATGTATCTGCTCTGTACCTCATGAAAGAACTCTAAAGTATTAAACGGCACATATTCACTTTTTCTGGGGGGGAGGGGGTTGTTTTTTGTCTTTGCTGGCATGAAACAGAAAATTCCATCAAATACATGCATCATCTCTGAACATTTCTGCCACACATTAATAAAATCAACAGCATAATTATTGTGCATTTGTCATTTTCTCCTCATGACGGGACCGTGGGGTCCAGGTTAACAAGATTAAAATTCACCAAGAGTACACTTTGTTTGTGCATCTCAGAAATATGTGCAGTACCCCGTGTTCTCCTGCAACATAATGAGAGCGTTCACTCGCTTTGGAAATGTTTGATTTCAAGGTGTCTGTGTTGATGCGCTGCTTCAGTCTTCCGTTTGCCAGAATTGTGGCACTCCAGCCGTTTAGGTTGGGAGGTTTTGAGAGGGTTTCCTCACATGCTCTCTTATCATTTGGGCTTGTTGCAGCTATTTTAATCAAAATAAAGTGATTATAAATATGCAAATTGAGTCATTTACTAATTGTCACAGCCAATCCTTCCCCGTCTGCAGCTCTTAATTAAACAGAAATTTAGGGAAAAACTCATTCTGAGCCAAAACATGTCTGTCACAATAATAGTGGAAGGTCTTAGGTACACTGACTGTCCTAGAGTGAGATACTTAAATCCGTCTTAGCCCTCCTGCAGGCCCAGGCACTCCCTGATATGGGTGCAACAACACAAAACAAAGGTAGATACTCGTACAACTTCTACACAAAATGATTCGGAAATTTCTCAGAAGCGCAAAAGACAAAAAAAGAGAAAAAAAAATTACTTGTGCAACGACCTGCTGAGCTTCTTCCAACATGGAGCATCGTCGCCGGCTGCTATTGAGACTCGGTAACTGGCTTTATTTACTGAGCGGTTTGTGAAATTTTGGCCAAAAACAGCAGGCTGCACGCAGCAGAGGACAGCACTGAACGGTGGCTGGGTTTAATCACACACACATATCGAAGCGCTGACAAAACAAGCACGTACACATTAATATGCATGCACAATCAATGGGGAGCATGCAGGGATGCTGACACACACACACACACACACGTTAAGCTGCTCATTCTGATAGGTTAAGCTTCACTCCATTTGGTTAAATGTTTTGTTAAAGAAGAGCTACACCAGTAGAGGGAGGGAAAGAAAGGGGGATAAGGGGTAAATGGTGGGGGTCTCTGGCAGGAGGGGAGCAAGGAGAGAGGGGGGCATGAAGGAAGCAGGAAAAGAGCACACAAAAAAAGAGATGGTGGAGGTGAGAGCAGGGAAATAGAGGGATACAGTATGAGTAGGATTTTTCTTTCTTAGAAAGAGAAGAAAGGACGATATAATTCTGAATAGAGGGAAAGAGGGACTTGATTAGCTAAATATAAAAAAAGGGGCAATGAAGACTGGAAAGGGAATAAATAAAATTAAAGGAGATGTAAGAAATTATTTAAGACTTAGAAATATGGGAGGAAACCACTTGATTTTGCGTTACTTGGTGGTGACGTGTAAGGGCTAATTCATCACAGCCATGCTCGTCTTTCTGCCAGCGTCTGGGAGTGTGCGCCGTTTTTAATTTTGCTTTCAACCCTCATTGGTCCACACAGATTCCCTTAAAGGTGTCTACGAGAATCCTGAAATACGTGGGATAAAAGTTCTGTTCTTCAGGTGTTTATGCAACAGAGGGGGCAGAAAAGTCAGCCATTATATGTGCATTTCTCTCTAAGGAGCACTTCCTTGTTTGATTGGTGTGGAAGCTGCAATCCGGTCCACAGAGGAAAGTGTCAGATGGGAGCCACACACCTCTACACACTAAATATTCTTAATCTTTGATTTCCTCAGAGATAAACAGAAATTTCACAAGCTTAAGATGCTTTTTTTCTTTCGTTTTTTTACATTCAGCTATAGGCTTCTAAATGACTTCATTAGATTTATGATACTTTGAAAGCCAAACCTCAAAAGGAAAGTTGATAAAAAAAAAAAAAAAACGTCTAAAAACTGGTGAGAAAAGTTTATATTTGCAGTGATGAAAATTAAAATTATCCAATCTTTCAACACCGCCTGGGGTGAGGCTCATGTGCTCACCTAGACAGTGTAGGAAAAAGCTTGTTGCTTTCAGTGCTGCTTGTGCAAACACTTGTGTGGTCCACCATAATGTAATGTTGAAAAATTATGGTTATTTGATGCACCTCTGTGAGATTAAAGGTGGGAGGGAAGGACTGAATGAACAGCAATACAAAAGATGAACATAAGGAGAGGGACAGAGGTAAAAGAAACCATAAATAAGGGGTAAGAAAAAAAGGTAAGATTGACTAAAGGGAAGGTAGAAAAAACAATGGAAGAAAATTTTTAGAGCAAACAACGGATAAAAGAGGGGATGAGAGGTAAGAATGAAAAAAACGATGAATATTGATAGAGGGGAAACATTAAAATCTTGCCCTTTCTTCTTTTAAATAATAATAAGGAGAAAGACAAAAGAATGGATAAATAATGATGATGGGAGGGAACAGAAAAAAGACATCTTAGGAAGGGATTAAAAGAGGAGGAGAAGAAAAAAAAGAGGGGTTGAAACCTAAAACGAGGCGAGGATTTGAGGAGGGTAACCAAAAATAGGAGCACTGCCGAACGGGAAGCAACAGGAAGGAAAACGAGGAGAAGGAGGAGAGATTCGTGGAAGAAGTAAGGGAAGTAGGCTTGTCACAACCTGGAGTAAAAGAAGAGTAAGAGAAAAAGGAGAACAGGAGGAGACAAGGGAAGGATGAAGGGATGAAAGGAGGGGGAAGTGTTGGGCTGGAAGGCCAAATAATGGAGCAGCTCATCTCATGGTGAATTTGAATGGAGGCTGAATTAATTTAAATCTCATCACGGCCCGCCCTCTAATACCTTATCAGTTCTGCACGGAGACAAGGGACGTAATCGCATTAGACCCGCCACTCTGCTCTACTGCGCTCTGCTACATACACACACACAAACACACACAGTACCTGTGCTGGTATGAGCAGCTGTTGTACACACACTGTGGAAGTACTGGTGAGCATACTGTCATGACGGTGGCGTGTGTGTGACTTCATGCTGTGTGTGCATGTGCATTAAAACCAATACACCAGCAAGCAGTGAAAAGAAATACCCCCAATGAGCACAAATCAGCAAGACAGCAGCATGAATGTACAGACCCACACGCATAAATGTATTTGTGTTTCTATGGGGACATCCAGTAAAATCCTCCCCCCAATTCCACGTGAATGAAACCAAACCTAAACCTGATGATGAAAACCGAAAACGAGTCTAAACTTTCAAAATACCTTTTGAAATGCTGCCACAAAGTGTGACAGGTTCAAAAAACCTCATTGCTCCTTTATGTCCCCACTAGCTCATCCAAAATTCACGGTCCTCAGAAACACATAAATACAAGTAGGAACACACATACCTACTCAAATAATACGCTAAGACACACACAGCATGAAAACACATGCCCATTTGTGCTACAACATACACTCACCACGAAGACAGACAAAAGGGTATGAAAACACACACATGTGCACTAACACACACTTGTATGGAGCAATACGAGCCGAGCAGTTACCTTCTAGGGGAAAAGGCTCATGAGAAGTTATGCGCTCGGCTGTTGACATTGGCTGCGATGGGACAAGCAGCTTTGCAACGCTGACTCCTCATACAGTACTCATGCTGAAATGGGCACACACACCTCGACTGCCGCCAAAATCTCAAACACACACACATTCTAAACAAGATGGCGGGCGAGTTATAGGCTGTGCACACTAAATCACACACCAAAACAAGATGGCTGGAAAAGTCTGTACGGAACTCCTACTTCTAAATATTTTAGGAGTCAGAAAATACCTAAAACCTTAAAAGCACACCAAAATACAAATTAATAAGGTCTTGAGTGATGTTTCACACAATTTAAAGATTCAGGTAAATGATATAGGTAAAAATATTCAATCAGCAACACATACATGAGCTAAGACTTCCTCTGGTATTTTTGAGCTGTAAATCTAAGCTTAACCCAAAATCTTATACATGTAAGTATGATTATAATAATATGTTAATTAAAAATCTCACTATAAGAAAATTACTTGAACTTAAATACTAATAAGATATATAAAAATGTGTATTAGGAGGATGGAGGAGTGGTATGATGGAGGAAAGGATGCTTACATTTATTCTGCTGTGAAAAACTGCTATAAACATGTACAGAAATGAGAAGCAGTAAATATTTAAAACATTCAACTTAAAACTGCTACATGGAGCACCAGGGTGGAACTCTGGTAGTAATATTTTTCAATTTCTGCACGTGTTTAGAAAGAAGCCTTGAGTTAGCAATAGCATTGAGAGCTAAAATAATACCTGAAAAATGCATGCATTTAAAATTTTTTATGATTTTTGTGATGCAGATGAAGTACATCTAGACTTAACGTAGTTAAGTTTGATTTCACAAGATTTCTCTTTCACAAATATTGAGGAATACGAGAACCTTATACTGACCATGGGTAGAAGAGCAAAACCCGATAAAGAAATCTTTTAAAGCAGTTTTTTAAAGCTGTATCAGGATGTAATAATTCAGTTTCCACATTAATGTTAAAGGTACTATAAGTCACAAAAAGCTTGAAAACAGCATTCAAAAGTAAATGCTATAAATAAAGCATAAATAGGCGGTGATTAATTTCAAGGCTGACTGAGAAAAAGCCAGCCTGCACTTGGACTTAGTGAAGGTTTCCAACCCATTTCAATAACCTAACTGAACAGTGCAACTAATTAGAATTTGTGGAGAAATGTCAGAAAAATGAAACACTCCTAGCATTGAAACAAATTATTTTAATATTGAGGGCAAATAACAGTGATTTAATTTTTGAGTACAACTAACTAACTAAAAAAAAAGCTTAGGTCATTCCACAAATAATTGATTTATCTCTGAGGTTCTTACAAGGGCAACAGCAGAATAAATCTCTGAAGAGAAAACTTAAACAGTTAACAAAGAAGAGGAGTGTCTCTGTTTTACAGAGTGTCTCTGAGCTATATATATATATATCTATATATATATGTAAAAAGTTTCCGCCGGAAAATCTTCAGCAGTGAAGGAAAAATTCAGATTT
>JBAMIG010000018.1:18282553-18305458 GCA_037177335.1 Kiunga ballochi
CTCCACCCATCCATCCATCCATCCATCCATCCATCCATCCATCCATCCATCCATCCATCCATCCATCCATCCATCCACATCCACCTCCACCCATCCATCCATCCATCCACCCATCCATCCATCTATCCATCCACATCCACCTCCACCCATCCATCCATCCATCTATCCATCCACATCCACCTCCACCCATCCATCCACCCATCCACATATCCATCCATCCATCCATCCATCCATCTATCCATCCACATCCACCTCCACCCATCTATCCATCCATCCATTCACCCACCCATCCACATCCACCTCCATCCATCCATCCACCCATCCATCTATCCATCCACATCCACCTCCACCCATCCATCCATCCATCCATCATGGTGGTATAGGGTATGGTGTAAGGTTTAGAAGGTATAAGGTAAATAGATCCAGAGTTAGGTATATGGTTTATTTTCCCATCTATGTAAAGATGTTTCTACCACACTAAAACTAATTCAACAGGATTAACTAAACTTTACAAATAGCACTGAATTAAAAGAAAACAAAAAGAAGTCAGCAAAAGTATAATTCGGCGCAATCAGAGCACAGACCTTTAACCAGCCATCGTCTTGATTTTTGCCAGTGACCGTGGGAAATAGATCTCCTGGCAGAATGATTCTGATCTGTAGTAAAGATTTTTTAAATTCCTGGTGATCCAGATCACCCCAAAAAATATCTTCTTGTTCCATTTCTGAGATGTCTTGAAAATGAAAATGTCATGTCCACATTGTTTAGTTATGTTGCAAACAGACATTTCCAATAAATGTCGCTGAATGTATGACCTCCGCCTTCGAGGTAATTTCACCCTTCCATGCATACCGACCACCACAGTGGATGCCTATTTCCTAAAGTATTGGTGGGTGAAGATGGTATGTTGGCAAATTACAGTGGACCGTGAGTCATCCCAAACACTGCCACTTACTTCATATTAAATAAATATACCTATTGAAGAAGAATTGCCACATTATGTTATTAAAGGAGTATTATTTAGACCATTTTATAGAATACCGCCCAGCAAATATTATCATTAAAAAGCTGTAAAGAAAGAAAAGTATTACTGTGTCCTGGATGTAAAAACCTGTATGGAGAAAAAAAAACCTTTAGGAGTGTTTTTAATAACAGGTGAAGATGCTAACACCATGATGTTTTTGTTTCCATTTTTAATTTTCTTAAATCTATCATTTGAATGAATTCCAATAGAAAAAAAAAAGAAATCTATTCCTAGTTGGAGAAAGACCTTAAGCCAATTCCAGATGCTCACTAACAGGTCCATTGTAGGTTACACTTCCATGGTACACAGAAGATGACTAATATCAACTGAAACTGAGAGATTGTCAGCACAAAGCATCAGAAAACAACTTTCAGAAATATAAAATATTCAAAACATCCAATTCATTTTAATTAAATAATGAATTAGTTTGCATCCAGATGTTTAAAAATAGTAAAACCAAAAGACCAATATCTGCAAACATGATTTGTCTCCTGATTAAAAAAAACCTAAAAGTGCTAAAAGGGCTAAAAGTGGTTTAATAGGGCAGATATGAGCAGAACTGCAGTGCTGGGATTTAGTTGGAATATCTGGACACCTTTCTCTCTCTGGTTTGCCATCTGTAAATGTTGCTTGGTGTGTTTGTTGGAAAGAGTGTTAAAAGCTGAAAATGTTGCTCAAGATAAAATGTATTTTTTATTTTTAATCCCTTTGTGAAAAATGTTCTGCCTCTGGGGGTTACACACAATGAATAATTAAATGTGTACTTGAAACATAGCACTGAAGGTGTTCCAGGTGATGTTCCTGTTCCTGATGTTCTTCTATACAAGCTTGTTATGCATCACATTGAAGTATGTGTGTGCGTTTATGTGCACGTGGCCCTCTACAACCCCCCATGGGATCCTTTTTCGGCCAAGTACTCCATAAATCCAGGGGTGTCCACATACATCTTATTATTATATAAAGCCTCATTTGATGTTAGGTGTGTGGAACCAGTAAAACTATAGCATGAATACTTTTAAAATAAAGAAAAATTAACTTCTTTTCACCATACTGCCATGTAAAATGTAATATTGTTTAAATTATTATTTTAATTATTTTAATAATGTGAAATAAAGTTAGAAAATCACCTAATAATTATTAGTATTACATAAGTTAAATATTAAAGTTACATTAATTACAACAATAGATTTTATTTTTATAAAATAGAGATTTTAAGAAAATATATTTACAAATTTACTTTATTAACTATACATTATATTTGATTAAATACACTACAAGTTCTGAGTGTGAGAATGTTTCCGCACTTGATTTCATGGGGAAAAAACTTATGAGCACAGCTGTTTATATCTATATTTTCTATTTTCTATTAAAAAAAACAAACAATTATCTATTTGATTTTAAAAATTCCCCCATAATGGAACATCCTGAATTTTACATTATGATTACAGTAACTTTTCAAGAAGTTATGTCAGATGTACGCATGTACATCTACTTCTCTGGAGTAACCTTGCTCATCTGGAGCCTATATGCCAGAACCTGAATAACATAACCCAGATATCTCTCTGTGATGGGTTGGCTTAACCACACATTCTGGATCTGGTAGAGCGGTACGACAAAGCTGATTATCAACTTGATGCTTCAAACCGGGGTTTTTCCACCTTGTTCATCGCATTCACATATATAAGGGGAGGTGCCTGCAGTGTCTGGCCAATTACAAACATGGAAAAACCCTGCAGAGCAGTGTACCATGGAGGAGCAGACAATTATTCAGCAGAAACATGAAGAATTTAAACTTGTTAACCAGACCAAAAGCAACTGTTGCCACTGTAAAATCCATGAACTTTGATAGAAAATAGCCCATTTTGTTGCAGGCTTCATAATATCAATACATTAGACAATAAAACTGGACTCTAATCCCTTTGTTCCAGTCCAGACATTTCAGCGAGAGAGCTTCCTCAGTTCCTTCCTTTTTATTTATATATTTAAATTAACTCCGGAGCAGGTTAGCCGTTTGACGCAAGTTACCATGGCGATTGACTCCAGTAAGAGCTGAATCGACGTCGTAGAGCAGAAAACTCCCGGTTAACCCTGATGTTGCCTTGATTCGGGCCCCTGAACTGGCTTACCTCATAACACAAACTTAAGTCAGACTAAAGATTTAGAAAGTGAGAAAAAAGGTCAAATAAGTTCACTACCACTTTTTTTCACCCGTTGCCTTTAGGAGATGAGTTTACTGCTATTTGGGAAACATTCTTGTAAACAGTAAGGTACAGAGAACATGTGACAACCATTCAGGACCCTATATCTAACCACACACACAAACACACACAGAATCGGCAGCCAAGCAGAGAAAATAGTTTGGCTGCACATCCTGTACTGCTTGTTTAAGCTCCACACAGAGAAACACCAAACTCTCTCTCCTCTGTTTCTTTGTCTCTTTTTCACTGTTTTGTTCCCTTTGTCCTTCTTTCTTTCACAACTTTACTTTCTCACACACGCACACGGCTCTCCATGTGGACAAAGCCTTCATTCAGAAGAGGTTTTGCTCAAGCGGCTCGGCCTGCTGGTAAAAGCCAGGATCTGATCCAGATCTGTCCGGCTGGTTTTCCTGACTGATTGACCGGTTTGAAAGCATTTTGGTGAAATGGTTTTGTAACCTGCTCGGCAGGTTTTTAGACTAGGAGTTCGCTATGCTGGTTCAGCTGGATTTGGTTGTTCTGGTTTTTTCTTTGCTAGTTGGTCGATCATCATTTTGAAGCCTCAGCGCTCCTTTAGCACACAACAAAACCTTTTTTTCCACTTATTAACTTGATTGGTTTGTTGATGACAACAACTTTTGCTATAATAACATTGAAAAGATTTCTTTCTTTCATTTTCGGATTCAGACAAAGGCTGCTTTGGTTATGTGTTTTTTTAGATGCTGGTTGTTGATTTGTCCGCCCCATTTTTTAGGCAATATCTCAGGCACACCTGGAGGGAGTCTCCTCCCAGTTGATATTTTCATCTAAAATAATGTATTTTTAACTGTAACACTTTTGAAAATAAAGAAACCTTTTTTGCAACTGGATACAATTATGCAGTGTGGACAAGTCATTTTTCATCCAAATAAGATAACACAAGATGAATTATACTTAATGAAAACACAATTAATATTGAACATCACACTGGCTGTTTCCCAAGTCAGTTCCAGTTTTTAAACCTAATTTTTAGCTAGAGTATTTGGACAAAAAGCTGAATCTGAATATAAAAATGGTAATCAGGAACCAAACAATAGTGCACATTTATAAAGGGAAAAAAAGAAAATTGCTTTAGTAAAAAGTATAACACTTTGGCAGATGTAATACACATCCTTTTAAAGGGGACATATAAAGCATCACTCCTTAAATCCACGTTTTTGTGTACTTTTAAGTGTTTAGGAATGCAGAAAATGTACATTTATTCCCTCCTGTTATATCTTTATATATCTTTGTGGTCATATTTTTTCAGTCTGTTTAATTCTCTTTTTAATTCTCTTTTATTCTCTGTCACAGTATTTGCCATGGGTCTGCCAAATAAGGCTATGGACTTCCAGGCAGTCAAATTTGTGAATCTGATACGTTGACATTTATAGTAAACTTATCAATAAAATGTTTCTCTGCTGGGAGATTAGTGTATCGCTGCTATCAAGCTACAAACATGGCGGAACAGGGAAGAGTTTAACTTCCTATGACCTGAAGGGGGCATACCAAAATGAGTCGCTCTGAAGACACACCAGGGTTATAAGGTGTGTGGAGCGAGAATACCCAGGAATCCAGACCAAAGCATATATCTACTTTATATAAACAATAAATTAAAAAGAAGGATTTAAAAAGTATTATTTATGTCCTTTAAGGGTCGACGGTACGATGGATGATCCACTAGCAAACTAGAAAACGAGTGCAGAACCACAACCAGAGAAGCCCACTGAGCCCTGTGTGCCACCTCTGGGTCTTCCACAAATGGAAGCTGCCATTGAAACACATCCAGGATGTGTGTTTATGGGTAAACATTTGGATCTGCTGAATAAAATGAACCACTTTGGTTCCAGTTAAACCAGTGTGAATGCGGACTGGTTAATCAGGAAGCATCAAGTTAAAAGCACAGGGGACAACACATTTCATGGAGTTATAGTTTTTTCCCCTGTTTTCTTTCTTCAGCTTTTAGTAAGTTTAATGTTATTATTATTATTATGCTTTTTAAGTCTTAAGACCTTAAACTAATTATATGATTGGTTAGATTACCAGCTGATGGTGAACTGCTACTCCTTTTGTCCTTTATTGTTCTAGCGAGTATAGTTAAAGATGGTTTACCTTTATATACGTAGGTCTTCATCTTATAGAAAATATTTTGGTATATATATGGGTACAATAGAGCACTGGTGGATTTTTACTCCCCCTCACCGTCTGACGATCTTACATATACATCCATGTGAATGACAGCCCTCACTAATAAAATATGCATTTACATGAGTCATTTTAAAGTAAAATCAGCTAAATAGTCAGACAGACAACATTTAATTTGAATGTATTTAGTTATGTTGCATTATCTAATTAATTATTGTTTCAAGGCTCCTTAATGGGGGCGGTAGCTCAGTGGCCCCTATTAACAAGCTGCTGGTGGGTGAAGGTTTAACTTAACATTTAGCTTTTTAAAATTACTCT
Organism: Kiunga ballochi; assembly: GCA_037177335.1. Classification (NCBI taxonomy): domain Eukaryota; kingdom Metazoa; phylum Chordata; class Actinopteri; order Atheriniformes; family Pseudomugilidae; genus Kiunga; species Kiunga ballochi. The sequence goes on from JBAMIG010000018.1 coordinate 18,288,257, forward strand.
GAATTGATTTTGCGCTCTCGTTTTTCTGTGTTGCTGAATGACAGATGCACATAGTGGGTGGTCTACATAAATTAAGCCAAATACATAAATTTTTATGTCTTTTTTTTTTGTTTTCTTTTTAAAAATAGAGTTCATATTCAGGAAACTTTTGCTAGTATGGAAATAAAAAGTGAATTCCTGTGATTAACACACTGCAGACAAAGGATTTATATTAGTTTTTATTTCAAAAGTTTACTAGCTATTGGCTGCAACACAGATTTCCAGATTTACTGTGTGGCTGACTGCATTTGCTGCCTGTTTGTGTCTCTGTGATAAAAGTTGCAAGAACAATACACAACATTTACTGCCAGATTGTGATGCAATCTGTGAGTAAGTATGTACATGAGCGTACATACAGCTTTTCAACATGATGCAACTACGATACAAATATATGACTGTATATAGATTAAGTATGTGTGTGCATGTGTTTGTGTGTGCAGTATGACGCAATGAAGATGCAGAGCAGCCAGCAGAAAGCAGCTACGTACTCCAATAAACAGATATCCTGGCACGGGGGAATGCGTGTGTGGGAGAGGGAGTACTGTATTACTGCAAGTGTGTGCACTGTTGGTGCGTGAGCGACTGTGTAAACAAGTGTGAAAGAGAAAGACAATGAGACTGAGTACTGTTACACATGCAAAAAGGAAAGAGTCTTACCAGGAGGCTCATTACAGCAGCAGTGGAGATGAATGCATGAATGTGTGTGTTGACCAGCTGGTGTTCCACATGTGTCCTGTGGAGCCAGCGAATCCAGCAAACATCCACTCTTACAGTGGATCGCTGCCCAGTGTGTGTGTTAGCAAGGTCTATAAGTGTGTGTGTGCAAAGCTTAAAAAGGATCTGCCATTTGGTGGGAGTGTGATGAATGTGTGAAGTATGCATGAGTCAGTTTATTTGTATATGTGTTTATTTAACTACTCGGTATCAGTGCAGTGAATCCCCCAACAGGGAACAGTGCCTACAAACCCATGCAGAGTTGGTACAAAAGTCAAGCTCAATACGGCGAGTTGAAATATGTTGAATCACAGTCAGGTTCTATTGGAGATCAGTGAAAAGAGTTGCATTGATGTGCCGTCTCAATCCGCCACACCAGAATGCGATTTGGCATCATAGCAACGTGGAAAGCATGATCCTGTGTTATTACTTTCTGTTCCTAAAATCGAGTCAGAATGCAATCCACCGTCAGTAAAGGAGCTAAAAACATTCATACTTTCTCATCTTCATTGGAGGAAAGTGAGAACTTTCCACCTCACACTTGTCTGCATTAACCACACCCACATCAAATATCTGACCAGTCACATGATCGTTCTCATACACCCTGCGAGAACATTCTGCTTGAATGATGTGTTGAAAGCAAGCTGTAAGACCAAACCAGTGCCCAGACACATGATCTGGTTGTAATAAATAAACATATAGCTAATGTTATGATTAGCCACTTAGCAGTTTGCTATTTTCCTTCCTTGTCAGACATATGATGTTTCAGTAAATGTTAGTCTTTAGCTGTAACTTTAAGGACTGCTATTATTCATATCAATATACATATTCTATGTGATAATTTCTTGGAAAATCAAGAGTTACATCGCTTGCTTCCAGTTTTGTTCACCTTACATTCAGTGTAAGTATCAATTGAAGTAATGTAGAAGGGATGTTACTAACCTTGCCAATATGTGCCGTGAAGTGCCAAAGGGAAAGGGGCTGGCAATCAAGAAAAACCTCCAGCAGCTCCAAAACCTGCCAGATAAATGCCAGTTTTAAAATAGTTTTCAAATCAAATCAAATCAAGCTTTATTTATAAAGCACTTTTCACACAAATGTTGCTTAAAGTACTTTACACGATAAAATCCCTTTTTGAATATGCAAAAAAAACAAAAAACTTTATACACACAAGCATGAAAGATCAGAAATAAAAAACACACACACACCTGATCGCTCTCTTTTGCACACACAACATCACAATCATATTTTTGGGGGTGTAAAAACATAAGCCTTTTAGCTTCTGTCTCTTTCATGGAAACAAAAATCGAAAAACGTTAGGAGTAATCCTCTGGCTTGATGTTTATGAGCATTATAAGTGATATTCTAACAACTACTTTACTATAAATAACTGACAAATATTGTGTACAATTTACATTTTTTTAGATCAGATTTTAAAAGTAAAACTAAATGCAATATGATTAATGTGGAGAAATGGAGAAAAAAACAGTAACTTACAACACAAAGTGTTTTGTATGTATTTGTTTGGGAAAAACTAAAAAACAGTTTGAATTTAAAATGTTTAAACTGGTGCATTATATTGTGTCACAGGTAACATTAGCGTTTTAAAACAAGGACAATCTGAGGAATGTGATCAGAACAACCCGACTGGCATTCACATAAATGATCTGGGAAATGTGTATTAAGCAAGAGCCACTCAGAGAGCAAAGGTCAATCTGGAGAGCCGTCTGCATCGGCTTTAGGCACAGTGTCTCCTGTCTGAGAGAAGGTATACTTTACCATGTGAGGACAAATATAACGGATATCTTTTTGTTCTATCTGCTATTTGATTTTCAATAAGTTATTGGTGAGCTTGTGACAATTGTGTATTATTTACTTATACTGTTATGTAAGATTATTGTGCTGTTGCCATGTAAAATATGCATGTTTACACTTCATATTAAATAGCTCTGCATGGACATTAAAGATTTAATAATTCAAATTATAATCCTATGGGTGCTGGGAAAGAAACTAGAGCCATGTTGGAAAGTTTGTTTCATTATTTAATGCCTAAACAGTCAGCAGGGATTTTTGATTAACCTTGTACACAAGGTGGATTTTTATTACTCCCAAACCTGCACAAAACCTAAATATCACAATAGAAATCAGTGATGGAAAAATCTACATTTAGAAAAAAAATTAATTATCGCAAAAAGGTTTTGAGGTGATTTTTTTTAGACGTTTTGATATAAAAGTTTATTGCAAAAGTTTCACAGAAACACTTTTTTAGTTTTCAGCATCTCCAGATGTGACACAGTAGGTTAACTGACCAGTTAAGATAGCATGGCATGGAATATATGACTGGGAAATGCAGACATCCAGAAAGTGAAATGGAGGATTTTCCACAAAGAAACCCAAAAAAAACACTTAATGGTAACATTGCATGTGTGACAATTCTTGTAAAATCTCATCAGCCGGACAAGATTTGATGAGCTCTGCGGTTTTTACGCAAAGTATTGTTCAAACTTTACAAATAATGCTTTTATTTTGCAACGAACTGTGATGGAAACGCAGCTGCCATGTGATTAACTGGACCTATGAGGTGGGCGTAATTAACCTGGAAACGAATGAAGCAGGATGATGTCACTTCTGCATTTCCGTTGATTGAACGGATAGCTTTTACTGACAGCTGATAGGAGTGGTGTATACATGTACACACATTTATACAACACATCTGGAATTTCAACATTTGCACAACTGCACCCTAATTCGGAGAAAGTCTGTCATGACTGGAAGATCCGTTATCAACCAGCAAGTCAGTAGATCAGTTCTCCTCATTACCTGCCCTAAGTCTCCTTGGGCAAGACCCAAGACCCCACAATATGTATTGAAATGTGTGTAAGAATGATGTGTATGCACGGTGGCACAGTTGGTTAGCACAGTGGACTCACAACGAGAAGGTTGCTGGTTGCCTCAGTGTGGGCGGGGGTCCAACCGGAAACCTTTCTTTGTGGAGTTTGCATGTTCTCCCTGTGTTAGCGTGGGTTCTTTCCGGGTACTCCGGCTTCCTCCCGCAGTCCAAAGACATTGGAGACTGATTGGAGACCGTACATCGCTCATAGGAGTGAGTGTATCTATGTGGCCCTGTGATGGACTGGCGACCGGTCCAGGGTGTACCCCACCTCTCGCCCGTTGACAACTGGGATTGGCTTCAGCCTCCCCAGTGACCCTGTTTGGGAATTAGTGGTGGAAAATGGATGGGATTGATGGAATGAAGTCTAAGTGTGAATGGTTGTATACATTTTACAGTGTTGAAGTAGTCTGAGTACACAATAGGACTCGAAAAGTGCTATACAGGGTATTCACCATTCAAAAACAAACATCTCCGCTGCGGACAAAACTTCTTAAACAATAACAAACCAAACCCAAGTGAACTGTTTGACTGTCTTGCAGACACAGGAACAATGTTTTCTCCTTTTCAGCTGACATGGGGCAAGAGGAGGGGTACACCCTGGACGGGACGCCAGTCCATCACAGGGCCACCACACAAACAACCATACACACTCACACACACTCCTATGGCCAATTTAGAGTCTCCAATCAGCCTATCCCCAAGGTGCATGTCTTTGGACCGTGGGAGGAAGCCGGAGTACCCAGAGGGAATATAACATGTTAAAATGTTATGGAAAACATGGTAAAGAAACTGACTGAGTCTTCCTGTCTGCTGAGGCAGAGTACTATTCAACACAACCACAGATGTTAAATATAAAGTGCTAATATGATTCCAATATTGATTATTTATTAACACAGTGAGAAAAGCTTCAGTGTTGGTGAATCACTCAAATTAGTCACAGTATAATTTAATATCACCACAGTGTGTCAGTGTACTGTACCTCCAGTGAATACAGTTTCAGTACTGGTTGATGAATGTATCGGGAGTATCTCTTATCCCATTGTTGTACTTTAATATTGTCTGCTTGCAAGGTCAGATATTTACAAATGGCAACTCTGTGTGTGTGTGTGTGGGGAAGGGTATGGGTGTGTGTGTCTGGAGGCAGTGCAGCGGAGGGGAGCTAATCCACTAAAGTAACACAGAACTGACAGTCAGAGGTCATTATCATTCACACATCGATGAAGGCAACACTCACAATGGTGCATCTGCAGATTTCATCGTTAACACACACATAAAAGACACACAAACACAGCAGATTTAGTTACACTGACATGAACGGTGTGTCTTAATATGCATTTTCCTTCTTTTTCGCTCTCATATAATACACACACACACATGTGACGCTGTAAAAAAACACTCCTCATTTCAGCTCTTGTTCTGTCTGCACCTCTTCTCAAGCAAACTAAACCTACAACAACCCAACCACCCATCGAAACACACAAACGCGCACACAACAGATGGGTTTTAATCTCCTGTTGCCGTAAACAAACAGAAAAAGAGACCACTGTGAGTCGCTGTAATTTGTTGTCATCCAACATCCTGTTAATTCCTTGAACAGCGTCAAACAAAAGTCCTCTGTGTCACTAACACGGCAAAACCACTAAAACGCAAACACACATTGTCTTCGAACAGAGATGAGCAGGAAAAGAAGCTAATGCAGCACAGATGTAGGGTTGACCACCTGGTACTCCATGAAATCTGATATTTACTACAAGACAGATTCAGTTTGTTTTCAGCACAACTGGAAAACCTGCAGTGATGCTTTGGTGATGGCTTTACAGAGCCCAGCTTTTTGGAAACCAGTTGCCACCCTGATAACTGCTCGCTCTGTGCAGCAGTTTGGTTTCTACAACAAGAGGTGCTCCTGGCACTTATACAGAAAATGCCAAATCCTCACAGAGTTAGCATCTGGACTGGTCTTAAAGAGTAATTCCACACCGTTCCAAGAGTCTAAATCTTGTTGCCAACCTTTGGGAGGCAACGCAAATTCATAAATGAAAAGTTTGACTTAAAAGGTTTTTTGCATGTTGCAGAAACGGACAATCAGCATGCAGTTTTTTTTTTAAATGGTCGTAATTTCAGTAAAGAATGGAGTTACACTCCCTCTATGTGCTTGTGCTGTAATCCAAGCATCTCTGTTGGAGGAGAATTCCCACACCAGCTGTTTCTATCCAGCTGCTGAGTGAATTGGAACCAAACATTTGAACAGTTGCTCAATGGAAATTTTTACAAAAGGGCACTTTTGCATCATCTGGCACGGGCTGAATAAACAAGTTCAGGCTTTGGTGTCATTTAAAAATGCAGAGGAGCGTCTAGTACTCTACTATTGGCAAAAAATGGAAACAAAGGTAAACAAAAAAAAACATTTTTTTACCCCTAATATGCACAACAATGTGCATGACATTATATATTTTAATTTGCAACGATAGATTAAAAAACATACTTGTAAAAGTAAAACTGCAGAGAACAACCCAGAGTGTTGATTTCCAATCAATCCTCCTGCTTTGTCACCCCCTGACACAATGCCTACATTTTGCCAGTCAATACCTAAACATTGACATTAAGAAGGCTGAAAGAAACGTAAAGATTTGTCTGGTGTGGTTATTTTGCTGTAAAGGCCTGCAGAGTATATTGCAACTTTAATAAATTATTTCTATGTGGAATCTATATTACTACACAGTAATGTTACAAGCCACCATTTACTGATATGAATGGATATATGTTTCCATATGAGTGTGTTAATATGTGCTACTTATTGTGATTTAGGACCACTGTGGATATAGAATAAATGAACAGTTATGAGGCGACATGTCATTTTTACCTTAATGCTGCAACATGGAAATAAATCCGGTGTTAGTTTAAGGTTTCATATCCCTTTATCATGTTTTAAACAAAAATATTGGAGTTTTTAGTCTTTAACTGTACCTGTAACATGTAGTTGTGTAGAAACGTTTTAATGGTTGTTGTAAATGTTTTTAGATCAGGTTTCTTAGTGTTAGTTATCATTGGTGATTTTTATTCTCTGTAATATTTATTTTATCTGTTTGTGTTCTGCATTTTGTCTGTAATGTTGCCTTATCTTGGACAGCAAGGGCATCCTCTTATCTCAATTGATTATTTTCATGGTTAAATAAAGATAAAAAAAAAAAAGCATAAAAGCAACTTTAGTTTAAAAACCATTTACCATAAAACACATTTATTTTATTGCAGCCTCATTGTCTATTGTGGTTCCAAAGAAAAATGAAAAACCATCATTATATCTATGTATGGATTTGCATTTATTTAAAGAGTTATTATTATGATTATAACTTTTTTCTGATATTTTTTTAAATTTACTGAAACCTGACCAACATTGAAAGGTATGACATCAGATCACAGCTTAAAAGGAACTCCGCCGGGTATAAATGAAGACTTAGTGGTTAGTTTAGCAGGTGACGAATGATACGGATCATCCCAGAACCCCCCTCCACAATGTGGCGTACATCCATTAGCTGCGTGCTTCCTTCAGAATGCATGGCGTTTACATCCTACTGCTGCTAAATATGGAGTAAAGCAAGAGAGTATCAGATGTAGGAGCTTAAAGCAGTGGTTTCCAATCTTTTAGGACTCATCTACCACCCTATGTTGAAACCATGTTTGGCTTTGTTGCTTTGAAAATGAGATTAATGTCTTCTAGGCGAGTCCTCTCTTGTAATTAACCAAAGCTAAATTAACCAAAATTAGCCTTAATATTTATTTCTTAAAACAGGGATAATGTATGGACATCCATCATAATTTCTCTGAGTTTCTCTTTGAGAGATTCCTTTGACAGGACTCAGACGCCTCAATGAGAACAACTGATTCAGAAAAACCAACATGATTAAATGCATTTAGTTGCATTAATTATCTACTTTCCTAGGAATCTGCTTAATTAAAGAGCTCATTTAGCGCCCTGCTTAACTGAATAAAGCATCACTGTTTTATCTTCATGGAAAAGTATGAATAAAGCAAATCCAGCCCTGCCTACAGTCCAGCATGATGGCCGACTTTTGGTGAAAAGAGCAGCTCTCTGACTTTGCCTAGTTCACTTCAACAAAAGCACAAAAGCAAGAGGAAGTGCTTTGGAAGATATCAAAGTTTCACTACAGTGCACTGCTGCTCTGCTGGAACGCCTCTCGCCCCCCCACTGGATGAATTACTTGAAGAGAATCAAGATGTTGTTACAGAGAAAACAAGCTCTGGCCTCTCAGAGAACATCAGTGAGTGTAATACTGCACAGATGTAGGCTCAGTGCAACTCCCACTCTCTGCTCGGTGCTCTGCTTTCAAGTAGAAGAAGCTGCTCAGAGAACAAACACTGACCAACACAATCGCACTGCATCTCTGCTTTTCAGAGCATGACGTCCAGCTCTATTCATTCTACTGGTACCCAATTTAACTCTGTTCCTGGAATTCCACCAAGTGCAAAGAAACACGCACTGAATTCTTACTTTTCGCTGAAGAAAGCAGTTCTTAAAGGTTAGATGTTGTAGTGGAAGAGAAGACAGCATAGCAGAAATAAACCAACCCGCTGGTGAGTAGAAGCCGACCATTTTCAGCGTGATTGGTTATCAGTTGATCGCTGTCAGGTATATTTATGAGCCTTTGAGATACATAAACAAATTCTTTCAAGAGTTCTGACTTGTAAGTAGTAAAAACCTGAGGCTTCCTCCAGGCATAGGAAAATAATTACTCACGCGTTACATTATGTATGGCATTTATATGAAATTTAATCCCCGAAAATCAGACACGTGCATTAAAAATTCAATTCAACTCTGAAGAGTTTCTAATACCTGTGTAAGGCCGATTTCATTTGCATTGAAACCGTGCACAAGTTCAATACCCAAACCTTAACATATACGGTAAACCGCTCCAGCAAAACCCAAACAAATGAGGCATGCTGCCAAAAGTTGTGCAACAGTGCTCAGGTTGGATTTCGCCTGCAGGCAAACATACTATTACTCAGTCCGAGTCTGGCTGCCTCTATTGTTTCAACCCTTAAGGAGTTTTTGTTGTTGTTTTCCTTTTGGTGGAAAATTCATGCAGCATTAATGTAAATTAAATTCTCAGAAATCCAGCTTACAAAGAGGGAATGAGCGGGGGGGTAATGCTGTACAGATGGAGCTTCAGACCAAGTCCCACTTCTCTGCATTTTCTACGTTGATATGCTTCATGCTCTGAGAGGTGGAAACTGAGCGATCAGGAGGGAGTCGAATTCACAACCAACTCCAAACAACTTGCAGCCTTTGTGTGATTATCCGACAGCAAAAGAAGAACACATCACGATAAATCTGCCTGAAAAGCATGTGTAAGAAAAGACCAGTTGATGAAAACGGACCAGAAAATAGCAACAAATGTAACGTTGCTCTAAAAAAAAAAGGGACAAATTTCATGGGGTAGATTGTCCTTTCTGCTTCTTTCTACTCGGTTAGCCCACATCTAACATCAGGGAATTGAGACAAACCTGCACTGCAAATGGAACAGAGGAAAAAAGCTCTTTCCTCTCCCCCCTAAACCTTCACCTCCAGTCCCACAGCTGGTCATCTCAGGATTTAAAAAGGCCAAAAGTTACTCCTCTAAAAGGACCACTTTCCTCCACAGTAACAAACACAGACCCAAGAGTCAAGAGATGACAACATGGACTGTACAAAGGTGGCAGGATTTTTCATGTATGACACATTTGTTGCATCCATCCTCTCCCAAAAGTAAATATACAGTAAATGTTCACCGTTGCATCTTCTAAGAGTGCTGCTTGTGCAAACAGAATGTCTGCAGGGAAACTGTGAACTTTTTGTGGAGTGCAAAACACTAAGCTAACAAAGATCAGTGGAGTTAGGCAATGACACTTATTTTCAGCAAAATCCTAAAAAAACTAACCAAGTTGCATGTTGTAATTTTTCTATGCACCATGTTTAGCATTAGGAAAGTGCAGAACTATTAGTTTTAGAGTTAAGAAATACAGAAAAAGTCTGACAGTGACAATCAGTAGGGCATCTTTACTGCCTTGTCCTGGTATACTGGAACGCAGGGTAGAGCTAGCTGTAGTGTTGTCCGTTTAAAGTCTGTGCAGAGAAATATGAAAGATGTTCTTGGCTGGGGAGCTACTAGGGGCTTCCTTTGCTCTGGGCTGGGTGGGGGTGAGGCTGTCACTGTCCTCTGTGGGCTTGCCGGACACTCTCAGGCCTCTCCATGCTTTCCTCTGATGTTTCCAGCTTGGATCGAGGTCTCCTAGCGAGCACACGGTTCATAACTGTTGCGGGGTCACACTTAGAATCACCTGTGTGCATGCACACATGCTTCTATCTTCATCTGCTCCTGGCTGGTTGCAACTGGTGTTTCTGTGCCTGCACTTTTCTCCCTGCAGGTACATTTGGTGATTATTTGTTGTACTTTTTCAAAGATGCTTTCATTTGCTACATGTCTACATGTAGCAGCTTATGTTTAAAATGTGCCTGGTCATTTTTACTTTTGTTTGGTTGTTTTCTTTATGCAGAGTTTTTAGTAGTATTTAAATAGTTCTGTGTGGACTCTATTTTGATTTTGGCAGCCTCAATGTTTCATTTCCATCCTTTTGTATCTTTATGATTCTCCATTTTATCAATTTCATTCTTTTTTCCCCCCTTTTCCCCACCGTCAGGTTCAACAATAAAAAATTATAGCTAATAAATAAGAATATGACCAGAATAAGTGGAATCTAAAGTATTGAGAACAGTCATTTATATGAGATGAGATATGAGTTGGTACAGTAAATCTGTTTGGCACAATTTGGCACGAAGACCATCATTCTGCATGTTATGTTGCTGGACAGGAAAAAAAGCTTTGCATGGCAACCCGAACAGTGGGGTTACCAAGCTGTTTCAGTCGTTGCTGCCATGGGTCTGAAATAGGCTGATCTATGTATTCTCTCAGACCTGGTGCTTTTAAAGCTGAAACTTAAAATCTATCCATTCATGATTGCTTCTTATAGTCAGCAGCATGTTATCCCTTTTTTTCGTATTTCTTCTTTTGTTGCATTCCTGTCTGTTTTACTCTTTATAGTATATTCTTATTTTCCATGTTCTTTTCCTATAATACATGGATATTCCTGTATTTCTTAGTATATTTTCTTTCTTTATGGTATGATTTTTCCTCTCAGTCACTCCTGATTTCTGTAAAGGGTTAGATAAAGAAAAATTATGAATATTCTTATTAGCTTGTGAAATAACTGAGAACTAGTTGCACTAAATTAGAGAAGTTACATTTAGTATTTATATAAGACATTCTTTACTGGGGCTCATGGAAGATAATGGTGGAAATGCTGAAACCGATTCAGAAACCACATAATTTTTTTCCCCTTTAATTCGACCCATTCAGAGAGCTCTTGTGCCTTTAGGCTTTTCCAATAATTTGGTCACCCATGTATTCAAGACATTCTATTATTTCCATCAGCCACAACATCGTAAATAGGCAGCAAGAAAAAAAAAAAAGAAAGAAAGAAGTCCAGGAAATTAAATATTTCTGGAACAAAAAGCCCATCTGGGTGCACTACAGCAGGCAGTTAGCAGATTGTGCTTCTGGATTAATCAGTGGACATAAAGAAAGAAAGAAAACACTCAAAATGCATGGTGAAAAATAATCTGTAAACATTAAATGCACATGTTAGGAAGCACTACGAGTATTCAGAAACAGGGTACTTGGTTCTGTCACCAGACACGGTGACAAAGCTTCCGCTGGATGTGCAGACTAAACGCAGGTTGGGGAATCCTTCATAATATTTACCGAGTTTACTGACTTGGCTGATGGCTGTGTTTTCTTATCCTCTAACAGAGAGGGTGATTTGACTGATGCTCGTAACAGATTGCATCACAGCAGGAGACGAACTGAAACGGTTTACGCACCGCAGCTCTCCCTAAACTGTCTAACAGTGGCAGCGCTCCACCTTGTAAATTTGGAATAGCAATTTTAGAAATTTCCCAGCAGTCCATCTCCATTTGGCCTGAACTGGGAAAACTGTTTGATATCAGAGAAGTCTCTGCGCTCAGACAGAGGACCACCTCTGAAGAGCAGAAAAATGATCTCAGCTCTTGGAAAGCAAACAGTCTTCAGGAAAACACCTGAGCACATTAAAAAGCTGGTTTTTGTTATTCATAACCCAGTTACTTCACTGGCTTCTTTTTTTTTTCCCTCTTTCAGTCAGAGCTCTTAACGCTTTAACGTGATTTCATACATGCCATATAAATATGTATACCACTTTGGCATGTGACCCACAGCAAATCGACTAGCATTACAATCTTTTTGACACCACAAAACCGAAAATCAGCAAGAATATTATAAATCATCCCACTACAACATAGTTCTGCTCTATCTGGAGAGGCTTCAGCGGAAAGAGAAGGGGAGATTCACGTCTTATTTACTGTAATGACAACTAATTACTACAGATATGCTTTAAAAAAAAAGAACATCCACGAGGCGCTGGTAGGAAAAGGTGATAGTCTTGCAGCTTCAGTTAGATTTTCACACCAGAATCTGTCTGAACGTCGTCTCATCACGGTTCAGCAACCAGAAGGCGTTGATAAAGTTGAGATTAAATATTTACCATGCTCTCAGAGCTTTAACCCATTCCGCTATGGAAATAAAAATGCGACTTTCTGAGGGTCGCAGAGCAAACAAGTTGTCTATTTCTACCGTGACTCCAATGGATGCAACCTTTTATATGCTTCAAACTGGTAACGTAGCCAAATGTATTTATTAAAACTGCTTTCATATTCTCACTGTGATGGTAATATCTGCCACTTATGGTTTTACTGAAGTGGAAGTAAAATGGTCAACTTAAACCATGTTAAAGTTCTTCAACACAGTAAGCAATCAACGGTACCATCCACAAATAAAAATGTTCTTTGTTGCCCAATAGGCAGTTATTTCAACGCTGAACTCATTTTATTTCTTACATAGGGACCTTTAAAAAGAAAAGAGGACTTGAGGGTAAAGCAATCTATCAGTGCTGCAGGATTTACTCCATAGAGTGCAATTATTGATTAGCTTTAATAAACTCTGCTCTGCTTCTAAACATTTTACAGTTTGTCTGGAATAGTAGGAACATGTTTTCTCACTCTGGTGGAAACCACAAAAGACCCTGCTCCACAAGATTACCAGCAAGTGGACTGGCCAACCAGTCCACTTGCTGGTCAACAAGTCCACTTGCAAACCAGGGGTCTTGGTTTCCTTGTAGTCACAGGAAGTGGTATAGAACATGTCATAGTGCATGCTGGGTATCTCTGTGCCTCTCCCTGCTCATACTTTTGAAACACCAGGGTAAAAACAGAAACTCTGAAGCGGAATAAAGTCATCGTTCATCCACTTTTTACATGGAGCAAAGATGCTTTTTTCAGTCCTGGCTAATTGTTCAGACATTGTCCAGGATGTGTGGTCTGCTTATGTAAAGTAGGGACTAAAGGTAAACTAAAGTAAGATGCACATCTTTTATGACTGCCTGCCCAAATCATGCCTCTAGAATTATCCCGGTGTGAATGCACACACAGGTTTTAATATGGGAACCTGCTTTCGTAGCTTCATGAAGCTTACATTTTTTGTAGGTAAAATTATTCCGAGCCTCATGGTATTTAATCACATTAAAACTGATATCCCCCAGCATGTGACCTCTCCAGGTCGGGAATGAGATCCCACCCCAAATGCAAGAGTGCAAGCGGGTTGAGTTCGTGTTCCTGGGTAAGAAAAACCAACAGGTGGATTTCTGTGGCACCCACGCTGATGCAAACTCTGATGGTCTGTTGTGAAGGTATGGCTAGTGGCAGAAAGAATGCAATCAAGGGTAAAAAGATCCAAATGAGTTCCTCCTTTAGAAACAGGATGAGTAGCTCGGTCTTTAGGAAAAGTTCAGAGAACCTCTGCAGCAAGAGGAGCCAACTAAAGTGGCTTCTGAAAAAGCCTCCGGTTAGTTGCCTGGTTTGGCGTTCCAGACCCTTCCTACCCAGAGCACGTCTGAGGGACTGTTTCACAGCTGACCGGCGATCCCTCTGAAAGACGAGGCTGGATAAAGGAAAGTCTGGGCTTCCCTGCTTAAGCTGCTGCCCCCGCGACCCAACACTGAATAATCGCCACAAAATGGATGCATGGTTGTTTTTTTAAATCTGTGACATCACAGCTAAATCCCTACATTCCCTTTCAGTCCCAGATGCAAAAGTGCCTCTCAGGCAGAATAAACTAAGTCTAAAAGTTAAGCACAGGAATGAAGGAATGGTATTGTGAGGTTGGTATGATTGGGCCATCCATCCCAGACTGAATCGTTCCCATGGAGCCAAAGAGATGCAAATAATTCACTTTACAGTTTAGGAGTCCAATTTTTACAAATATTTCACCAATGAAAACAAGAAAACCAATGCAGGTGCTGTTGTATCTACATAATTTTATACCCCCAGCCTGGCCTTTGTATACTTTTTCAGTTGAGCGAGTACTCATGTGATTTAGCGCTGCTCTTTCAAAACAGGCAAGACTTAAAAATGACTGGTCAATGTCAAGGAGGCAGGAACCAAGATGCTCTGAATTTCTATTCTCTTGTGCGAGTTGAGTACCACAACGCTGCATCCTTGACTCCTCATGGCATCTTTTGCATCACTTTTTCCTCTTATTAATCATCTTTCAAACTCTACACTTAAACATTCTGCGGCAGGTTTTTCTCTGTTAGGAATTTTTAGAGGCGAGTATTATGTTGATGACCCGCGGGTTTTCTTTTCTTTCTTCCTTCTTTTGTTAAACTGAGAAACTCACAAAACATAACCAGGCACTTCATTTCACATGGAAACATTTTGTCCATTCGTTGTGTGAAGCCCATCCCGCGTCCTTTCAAACTTTTATCCTTCCCTCTACCAAACTTCTAGCTCTTCATTTCCAAAATAATTTGCCAATTATAAACATAATTTCATTCACACGCCTTTGATTTCAAACAAATAGATCTTAGAACGGAGCGCTTTGTTGGTGATTAATAAAGAGGTTAAATGTAGGTCATTTGAGTGCTTTCTCCTGTGATTCACTTGTTTCTTTTCCATATTCTGAACACAGCAGAAGCATTTTCTCCATCTCTAATTGGATTAGTTGCCTTTAAAATCTCCATTTGACTCTCTATTCAGCTTTTAAAAACATGTAAAATCTGCACCTTTCTGACACGTCTCCGCCTAAAAGAAAGAAACTCCAGCTGGAAATTTGTTTTTTTTTTTTATATTTTTTTATCTTTATTTTTAAGGAAACACCACTTGAGTGGCACTTAACAAAATTGAACAAATGTGTTGCGGATGGATGGGTGTGTGCATGGATGGATGATTTGGGGGAGGAGGGGAGAAAAAAAGAAAACTGTGAGGCAGATCTACCTTCCAGACTCAAACAGTCTAACACTCATTACTTTGAAAAACACTTGACTTCATCGTGGCCTCAATTATGCGGTTCTGGATAAACTCCACGGTTGCCGCTGTCGGCGGACGGAGGGGGGAGTCTGGCGACAGCAGCTCAGCAGTCTGAATGAAAGTACATGCTCCTGCTGCTTAAACTCTGACCTCCTTATCTCTTATGGTGGAGAATCCTGAGTGGCTTAGAGCCAAAGAGACAACCAGACCTTCAGAGAAAAAGGAAAAAAAAGCAAACTAAACGTGTGACGTGGAGCTGATTAAAGCAGAATATCTCTGATCTCCCATCTGTGTTATTAAACCTAACAGAGAAGTTTTTTGTTTTTTTTTTTATAAATATTTCCAACTATCTGCAACAAAATGATTCATCAATCTCAGAGAGAAGTTACCAAAACATTTTGGACAAAGAGGCCAAATATCCATTAATAATGGAAGGATTTACAGCTGAAAGTCAGGAAACCAGAGTCCTGATCTCCACTTCTTGTTATCAGTTTGAGTTACACAACAAGTACTACACATATTACATACTTACGTACCACCTTGCTTAAAAAAACTTAAAAAACCCAATCACCCAAACTTTTAGTTTTAACCCCGGTGTTACGACGTTTCAACAAATTCCCTCCAAAAATGTCGTCATGGTAATTATATCCATCTGATATCAATAGCTACGCAATGTGTTGATTTTTGTCATTTATTTAATATGCAAAATGATGCAGTAACCTCATGTTCACCTACGTTACAGGAAATAAGTTTTGTGTTACATTTAGGTCCATTACCTAAACCAGGGTGCCCAAACGGGGTCAAACTAAAAATGAGTGAGTGAGCCACGGGCCAAACATTGCAGCTTTATTGTGTCTCTTGTCTCTACGCCACTGCCTGTGGTTCTCCATGTGGATGTGTTGACTCCGAGAGCCTGAGGCTGCGTGTACAAAGGCTCATGGGGGATCTTTCCAAGTTGACAAAACTAAATAAAAGTAAGGCAAATATTGACTTTAATATAAAATAAGCTGCACCAATGCGACATACACCAAGGGTTAAACTTTTATTAATTAAAGTTGATATGAATAGAAAAACAATGAGTGAACTCTTTATAAATTGCCAAAGACTTAATGGACATAATTGAGATATATTAATTATGATCTGTCATTAAATTCTGAAATGTCTCTTCATCAAAATCTGTAGATTTCTAAAAATAAATATTTACTAGCGGGCCAAGAGAAAGAGCTGACGGGCCAATTTTTGCCTGCGGTCCCCACTTTGGGCACCCCTGATCTAAATAGTCAAACTGCAAACAATAACCGGTTAAAAAGTCCTCACATATCCATGAAATGTTCCGGTGTACCTGCATGACAACTCGTGTCCTGCAGGTCTTAGAAGTTTCCCGGCTTGCCTTGGAAGCCCAGGATTGAAGATCCCTGCTACAAGTTATATTCAATGGCATTCAGTAGATAGCCAATAGCACTTGGGGACATTTACTGTTCTTTTAGAGGCCATAAAAATGTTATGTTTATGACAAAAATGTAATGATTTCATATCTAATTGCCAACATGTATCTAGACTTTATTCAATATTTCCAGTTTGGCTTATTTAGAATATGTTCAAAAATGACGTCAACAGTATTTAGTTTTAGTCACTGTTCATATTTTAAGTCCAAGAAAATAAATAAATACTTATAATATTATATAAATTCATAGGGCAAAACATCCTCCTGATGGCCACTATTTTATTTTAGTCATTTATTTCTGAGGCCACTATTTTAGTCAAGATCATGATCAATCCTTCTGTCTAGAGGGAAATACGCGGTGTTCCATCATATGCAACCACTGATTCTTTAATTAGATGAAACTCTGAGAAATAATGTGAGCAATACGCCTCGTGATGTTGAAATTGATGCAGTGTCTATGAGATTCTTTTATTTGTAACTGTAATCACGATGGCCATAAATTTCACTAAACAAGCAACTAATCGATTTGTTACAGCATCAACAGTCACTCCAAGTGTTGAAAGGAACTTATTCATTTGCACATAATTCTGCAAGAACCTCTCAATTGCATGATTTACACACACCAGAGCACAGAAGAAGAGCAACAATGGGGGTTTGTATCTG
>JBAMIG010000018.1:18357139-18370774 GCA_037177335.1 Kiunga ballochi
TATATATATATATATATATATATATATATATATATATATATATATAGCATTTTCATACATCAGCTGAAACAAAGTACTAACAGGATAAAATTATACAATGGCAATAACAATGCATTTAGTCAACATGCAGTCTTAGTTCCTAAATTATGAGGCTAATATTATGTGAAATTAACTAATGGAAAGGCTCCCTTTCTATTTATTCAGCTCTCTTAGAAGAGTTGGAGTTCCTCTCCATCTAGGGTCTCCAAATAAACACTGCGCTTTGCAAAAGATTTACAATCCAGCTGCAAGCTTCTGTAGGTCAACTGAAGGGTAAGCCATCCATCACAATTCCCCCACAGAGTTACACGCCATCATCCCGGATAAACGCTTGATGATAAGCGAAAAAGCTCAGGAGCAACGGAGCAGAGTTAGAAGGGTTCATCTGCTATCATTGAATGAGCTTTACATCTTTTTGTTTGTGTTTACTTCCCCCTTTTCTGTTTTTTCCTGTATGCATTTCACGAATGAATACGTGATTTATCCTTAAATCGACAGATCCTGCTCGTAACGTTACTTCCCCTTTTTCTCTACCTGAGCTGCTGCTATCACATGCACCAACACGATAAACCGAAAGAAAATGTAGGAAAAAAATTCACTAAATGGCATCAAATAAATGATGAAAATGAACATTTCTCCCTTTATATTTTCAGAACTTGACCACAAGTCCCCCTAACACACACACACACACACACACACACATTTAAAGGACATCCGGGATCTTCTCTTCAATTTGGGATTCAAGTGGAGCATCTTTGCATCCCTTTATGCAACCACTCAGCATCTCTCTGAAATACTCTGTATCCATCTCAGCTGCATTTGTGGTGGAAAAGCTACATCTGTGTTCATCATGAAGTATGCACTGGCCAAAAAATACCCCCCCACCCACCCCCTCCACAGAAAGTCTTTGGAAAAGAAGCAGCTGTAATGTGTTGAATGCTAAATTCATTCTCTGTACATCACAGACGGCACTAAATTTATGGGTTTTTTGTGGGTTTTTAAACCCGTTTCATTCACAGGGTTTTGCAGCCCGCTACAGATTCCTCTTTGAATATGCTGATGAGAAGAGTGCGGAAGCGTGAGGTACTTTCAAGAAGCTTGAAAAGGTGATTTGAAATGCTGGTTTGGTCTGTGTGTCACTTTGTAGCTTTTCTCTGAAGAGGTGTCATCTTGTAGTTATGTATGCAGTTCTTAATGCACCCACACCTGAGACCCCCAAACAGCTTGAAGGCTCATTTAAGCCCCACTTCCACCATGCAGGACAGTTTGCTTCAGTACATTCTACTCTCATGCATTTCAACATCTAACCGTGCCCTTATCCGGTATACGGTGTATCGACAGGATGGTGACAATGTGATGTCATAGGGGTGGGACGGCTGCCATGAATCACAGCATAGATGAAGGCTACACAAAAACAGAGGGGGAAGTTAGAAGTATATTTAACCCTCTTGTGACCACCAACCGCATTTTTTATCTGCGCAAATACTTCAGGAATTACGGTAACGAAGCTACAAATCTGTTGCAACACTCTGAATCTTGCCTGTGATTGGACAGTCGTAGTGCGGAGGTCCTCTGTTCTACCATAATGATACCTATATGGATGTAAAGATCCATTTTCCTGCTTTCTGGTGGTTTTTGAACTTTTAAAATACGTCACACAGTTGGGACGTTATACCTTTATGAAGTTTGCATGTCAAATCCTGTTATTGCCAAATCGCATGGGAAGTGATGATGCATTTAACCAATGACCGAATTCATCTGCCATCATCACCATTTGGAGGGGAAAAAATATATATATATTTTAGGGCTCAAACGGTGAACTCTGACCTCCGCATTGCCTTACTGGTGTACATATTGGCTAACAACCATGCCGACAGATGCACAAAAGTATAAGAGCAGTGACATTTCAAATGAATATGCCTATTTTAGAGCATAAAGGAAGCATAAATTGGCTCTTTAAGTGACTGTTGGGTGATAGAAACCATGTTTCCACAGCTTCCATGTTCCCCTTCAGCTGAAAAATAGAGCTTTAGTTTCATGTCACATTTCCTGTGAAATCTTTTCACTGTCAAAATGTGATCCATTGGAAGTAGTCATTTTTTAAATTCTGAATGAGACTCCAGTGTGGAGGCTGCCAACAGGAAGCCATCCATCACGGCACAGGATGGACATTTTGTTGTCATACCACCATATAAAAGACATTACAAGAAGAAAAAAAGTGAAAAAAAAAAAACAAGTACAGTAAAAGAATTATATAGTTTCCCGGTAGCCCAACAGAGTATGTGGGAAACTCATTTGATTTTCCTGCCACACTGCGAGCCTGTTCATTAGTGGCTGCAGCTGAGGTTTTCACTTCGTTTCAGCAGTTTGAGGCCGCTCAGCGGAGGATTCGCTGTCAAGCAGCACAGACAAAGAGAAGATAACGGGCCGATGC
Source organism: Kiunga ballochi (assembly GCA_037177335.1). Lineage (NCBI taxonomy): Eukaryota > Metazoa > Chordata > Actinopteri > Atheriniformes > Pseudomugilidae > Kiunga > Kiunga ballochi. Next base: position 18,359,613 of record JBAMIG010000018.1, read on the forward strand.
AGATTCCGAGAGACACCCTCTCTCGCCTGCTAAGTTGCCTGTTCGGAGCGCGGATCAGCTGGGAAGTTCCGGGGGAAAGATCTGAGCATACTGGAAAACATCTCTCCCTACATTAAAAATGCAGAGCTCAAAGTTCTCCTACGCAAGGCGGCTCCTTCTCCTGGCGGAGCTCATCGCCAAGCTGGGCCTGTGGTGTTTGTGGGGCGGCCCCCAGGTGTGAACAAGAGGAAACATATGAATACCAATGAGGACGTTGATGAAAAAAGGGTGGGGTGTGCTCAGTGAGCTTTTTCTGGGTAAATGAGGGTTTGAAATAAGGTTTAAATTAACGATCCAGACGAGAAAAGAAGTAGGGGGGGGTGTTCTCCAACAATTCACAGTACCAGTGGGGAGGCCAATCTAAGATGCCTTTTTTTGTTTTGTTCGCCCATCAGAGTTGCTGGTCACTCATGTGTTTAGTAATTGAGAAACGCACACACTGCTGGCTTTAATGAGAAAATAAGCAGTCTTTTCTATCTTCATGAATAAAAATGACTTCTTGGAGATTTAAGAAAAAAAATAAAAGATTAAAATAATAGAAGAAGTGGTAACAAACGCAGCATCTGTTTTTGAAGTGGTTCCAACTAAAAGTGAAAAAAGTGACACCTACTCTGAGCAGATGATTGATGGCATAAAGCAGAAACTAGTTTGGCTACTTTTTTAAAAGCGTTTATGAGTAAAGTATGTCACAATGACAGACTTTCTGCAGATCCTGCATACGTCCAAGTACAGTTTTTCCTCCTTCAAAAGCACTTCCTTAGTTTTGAATTAGATCTGCTGCTTTATCTTTGAGGCGAGTCCTCTGAAGCCGGATCGAGGATGCAGCATTTTCACAGCATTAATCACATTTTCATTGCGGCCATCCTGTCTGCTGTAAAGCTTCAGAGAAGGGTAATGATTCCTACACTCTGGTTACGATCAGACATGCTCCATTCATGTCAGATGTGTGTGTTAATGTTGGAAGAAACAAAAAACAACTAAAAGATGCATCCTCATTCACAGATACACTATATGTACCAGAAAACAGGTGGAAAATAACAGATTAACCAACTCATTCTAAGAAAAGCTCATCAAAAACTGACCATGTATACAAAATTTAATCTGATCAGTGATGTGCCCCCTCCCTCCCGCCTCGCCCTCAGTGGTATTTCAGATGATGCCGATGAAGCGGTGGGCGGCTCTGGACTACAGATCGATGTTAAACCGATTGGCCCGGAGGGGGGGAAACGGCAGTAAAAAGCTTTTTTTAAAAAAACCAAACAACAAAACAAAAAAAGGCGACACTCTTGTCATTGATTGGCCCGGACAGACACTTGATCATTTGGAGGATGACATGTTTACTTGTTGGCTTGTTTTCCTGTCGTACAGCTCCCTGCAGGGCTGGACGCAGACCAGCTTTCTTTACCGCTCTTCCTGCAGACGGAAAGAAGTGAGGCCCGTTTTATTTTCATGTTACATTAATATTAATTACTTTACAGAGCTCACAGCTGACAAGCACACACCCACCACTGAGCTCGTCTCATCTCAACCGGAAAAATAACTCATTTGCATTTCTCTTTTTGTCATTATATTCAAGTTTGCCTTTATCGCATTTTTAGGCTTTAATTTGAGGGGAAACATGACATTCAGATGTAAAGTAAAATAAAAAAAAAGAATACTTTCCTTCCTGGATTATTGTTTATAACCTAAAATCAGAAAGAAAGTACATCTAAAAGACATCAGTTATTCGTAGCAGCCTGGACATTTAAGCATGTCTTTTACTGAAGGTCGGTTTTAACATCATATATCACCTGATGGAGGTTAATCATTCTTACCAGGTAATGATCTATAAAGCGAGCTACATAAGATCAGATTGATCCTAAGTGATGGATGTTCTTCATTGATCTTAATCAGTTGATATAGCTCTGTTATCCTCAGGTTTTAACTCAAAAAAAGAGAAAAGCACCTCTGCTCGGCTCCAAAGGGACTGCAAAATAACTTAAAATGTACCTTTGAGCTACTTGTGCAAGCTGTAAAACCAAAACGATCCCTTTAAAGTTGTCTTGTAAATGAAAATGGGATTGCGGAGGATTATTAAAGATACATATCAAACTCTTGAGTAATGAGGGTTGATAAATCAATAATTAAACTATCTTTGAGCTCCGTCTGAGCCGTCTAAATCACTGACCACATCCGTCTACTCCCGATCCATTCGAGTATGCAGATAGAGAGGTCTCTGGGCCCGTTCGGAAAAACTACCAGGCAATCTGAGGAAGAGCATCAATCTCTCATGCCAGAAAAAGTCTGGATGGTTGTGCAGGTTGCTGTGAGTTCAGAAAAGATGCTTCCAGCCTGTCGAGATTGTATCAGCTCAATCACACTCTGTTCTTTTTACAAGGTCAACCGTCCAACCATGCTGAGCTGAACCATATATACTCAATACTTTTATGGTTTTGCTGCATCATTCATAACAGACTAGCTGGTGCAAACAAACCACAGTTGTAGTTCTCACGTATAAACCGAGATCATAGATTATTTAATGAATGGTTGCCACTTTCTCTAACAGCCACAAACACCTACCAGCCTCTTACTTGTGCACATCTATTTGATTGTTTGTGAACACAAATAGTTAATCAGCCAATCACATGGCTGCAACTCAACGCATTTAGTCACAGAGACATCCTCAAGAAGAGTTGAAGTTCAAACTAAGCATCGTAATGAAGAAGAAAGGAGATTTCATGATAACCTGTTGAGGTTAAAGGTCATATGAGAAATGGCAGGCTCAATGGCGATCACAGAAAAAACAACCGGAAACCAAATTTGGGTTCCAACCAATGTATATCGAATATCGTCACTGAACACAACACATCCATCTGTGGGGTAGATGGGTAATAGCAGCAGAATCTAAGGCTCCCATTCACACACACACTCCAAAAACTGGAGGATAGAAGATTAGACGTTGCCCAGACTGATTGGAATTTGGCTAAACAACATAAAAAGCATAGATCAACCCTGCCTTGAATCAACTCATGCTGTTGCTGGTGTGAGGATGATGAGGAATAATACTCATCGTGATGCCAACAAACCTGCAGCAACCGTGCATCGGGTCAACATGCAGATAAATGCCAGATATGTGTTTCTAACAGTGTGCTGAATCTCTGCCGATAAGAATTAGGGCCATTTTTAACAACAAAGAAAATGGGATCCAACCAATCTGGTTTTAGTAAAGTGTACCAAATCAGTGGGTGGACGTGGATGACAAAGATTCATGACAGGAGGTGGGATGTATGAACCACAAGTGAACTATCACTTACTAGAGAGGTGGCGAAAGCAGAAAAACGAGGCTAAAACCAAAGAGAACAGATGTAGAAGCCTGTAACGTGGTTGTGGTTGCTACAGTAACACAAGCCAACATCATTCGTTTTACATTATACAAACGGCCTGGTTGTTTGTGGTTTGTTGACCAGGCAGGAGATGACAACAGGTTGCAATATGGGAGGAAAGCTGGTGGAAGTAATATCCCTTAAATCCTGCTCCATAAGCATGGACCACCTACCTGAACAGAGCTGCAGACTAAATATACCCCCGTCATGTCAACAGTGGTCCCTGATGTCGGTGGTTTCCTTCAGCTGGTGTGATGTGGTCACCACTTGCTACACAGCTGAGAGTGTTTAAAAATGTTATGAGGAGCCTAACAAAGATCCTCAAATCCAGTCCTCATGGGCCGGTCTCCTGCCGGTATTCCTTATTTCCCTGCAGCAACACACCTGATTCAAATGAAAGGCTCAGTAACGGACTCGTCCAGAACTAGACAAAAAGATGTGGAGATCACTTTCATTTGAATCAGTTGCGTTTCAGTGGGAAACTTTCAATACCTGCAGGACCCTCCAGCAGTGGTCCCCCACCACCAGGCGGTGGGTCACTTGGTACCGAAGAATAAATAACTCACATTATACTTTTGTTTAATTTATTTCAGAGTCTAAAAAATGTTTTATTTTGAAAAATTACCCGATTGTCTGTTACATCCATCTATGTCACGCTTGACGCAGGTCAGGGCGCTCTTCTCGGTCACGTGATATGTTACCGCTAAAACCCAGGAGCTAGCAAAATGAGTAAAAAACAAACGTCTTTGGAAAGTTTCTTCCTTAAAAGTATGTTCCAGACAACAACTCTGCCCGTGTTCTGGATTAAAGTTATGGCTGAAAACCCTGTTTCCATTTCCGACATCCTACCTGTGTGAAGCGGGTGTTTCTGCAGTGAAATACAAAGTAGACTGAACATAAGCTACACACATTGGATGTTACGATCAACCACCTGGTTGTACAAAAACAAGCTCACTGATTCAGCATTATGGTGAGTTATATTGTTCATGCGCTTTGTATTTGCACTGTATCGTATTTTGAAGGAACGTTTAAACGTTACCATAGCGACCAGAGAGAGTTGCTGACAGATAGGTTACATTACACATGTCATGATGCGTGTTTATTATTATTTTTAGAAAATACCCGTTTTCATGAAGGTCACATCATATTATTTAGTTGTATTTATCCGCCACACCTTAAAGGCCGGTCCCTGAAAGTAGTGTCTGACATTAAACTGGTCCGTGGGGGGAAAAAAAAAGGTTGGGGACCCCTGCCCTCCAGGACCAGATTAGGGGATCCCTGGATTAAGTTGTGGCCCTGATGAGGTTACAGAGGTGTAAACGCTTGGCGCAAAACTTTTAGGAAAGTTATCATTGAAAACTTGCAAAGCAGAATTTATCTTTCAAAGAAATCTTGTGCCTTATTTGTTTCAGAACAGAGAGTAAAAACAAATTGTTGAAAGAGATATCCAAATTATTTGCAGGGAAAACGGGAATAATTTTGCTGAACGCCCTAAAAAATAAGCATCCCTTCTTATCTGGAACCATATCAGGTGAAATGGGGCTCCCTGGTGTTCATGTTGACACAAATTTCTCCCCCCCAAAAAAAAAATCCTCACAGCCGACGTGGAACGTGGGTTCGGTCCAACAGCAGCAGCACAGATCCAATACAGTCAGCATGTGTGTGTGTGTGTGTGTTTATGTGAGTATGTGTCGAGTTTCCCCATGAAGAGCTCCAGCCGCGAGACAGGGTGGACGCTATGACATACACACTCACACACAGCGTTTCTGGCCAACCCATGCTCTCCAGTGACTCACACACACACACACACAAAATCACCACCACTTCACTCGCACACAATCGGACCTGCTTGTACTCCCCTTCCCAAAACACACACCTACACACACGCAGCCTCCCACTATTTCATAAAGCACCAATAGCAACACAAGTGCATGTGTGTGTGTGTGTGTGTTTTGAGTGCATGAGTGAAATAAAAGCAACAAGGAATGAGTGGCAGGGGAAAAAAAAAACAGGTTGAACATGTGTGTTTGTGTGTGCGCAAGATGCAGCTGTTATGCATGCTTTCTGCATGTGTGTGTGTGGGAAATAAATAGCAATTTGACAGAGAAATAATGGGTTTGTGTGTGAGATGCTAGTTGTCAGATGGTGTATGTGTGAGTGTGTGAGCCTCTTATGGTTGTCATAAGCCCTCGTGACTGAATGCCGTTTAGGGCAACGCACACACAGAACAGAGTACTTTTCCTATCGTGACAAATAATATAGGAAGCACCGGCTTAGCTGCCTTTTTTTCCACATTTGTAAGAGCTGTAAGAACGTGTGTGTGTAAGGAAGTGTATATTGGGGTGACAGGTCAGGTAGCAATAGCAAATCACAGCTGTGCTTCCTTGGAATTGGCAAAATGCGTGTTAAAGACACAGCAGCATGTCAGAGCAGGAAGAGGAAAAGTGTGCATGATGTGAGAGTAGTAGTGAGGAAACGAAAGGGCACGAGGGGCTGCATGCTGTGTGTGTGCGTGTGCGTGTGTGTGTGTCTTGGCATTTGTGACAAATAAATAGCAGCCAGAGAGCAAGTGAGCACGCTCTGATTTGGAGACTGGCAGCATGACTGACTGATCCCTGCATCCATATCATAGGATTAAAAAGCTTGACACGGCACAGATACAATAGCATCAAAATTTGAGACAAAAAGTCGGTCAATGGAAAAGGAAATGTGATTATGAACCAGAACAGGCAGGAGGAAGATAATATTTAAAAATAATAATAATAATATATTAAAAAAAATGACAGTTTGAACACGAGCCATACAGTAGGGTGGCTGTTGGGTGGTGAATGCTAACGCTGTCACCGGGCAGTATAGAGAAAGGAGGAGGAGGAGCTCCTGCCAAATATGAGCCTCTCCAATGATTTCCAAGAGCCAAGACACACTTCAGTCACACTGTCAGAGATGTGGTGGAGGGTGCAACCTGCCCAAATTCAGTTTACACACCTGTTCTTCTGTGCCTGAAGGAGGGGAAAAAAAAGATGCACCTCCTATAGGTGTATCTGACTGCAGGACCACATGAACAAACCAACAAAACAACAAGGTTTTTATTTATACCATTTATCCTACTGGTCACAATAGCATTTTCACTCACAACCGCATCTCTGCATATGGCCCGAACCAGCCTGCCAGCTAGCTGCACCTAATTATTCATGACTTTATGTAACAAGATTTTGGGTAGGAAATTAGGTCAGGGAACATACAGCGCTGAGAGTGGGTGAAGTTGAAAAAAAGAAAAAAGTTTGACTATAGACAGAATCAGGAGAAAGGGGGTTGCTATATAAAACAGTTCCATAAGCACTTTCTAGGTCAACAAACTATAAATAAGTTTGTTCAATTAATTCCTCCATAGAAACACATGAAAAGCAGCCTTACACTACTAGTTTCAGCCCACAGATACCACATATATGTGGTTAAATGTTTAAGTAAACTGTTTATCCTCCTCCTCAATCTATTTTAAAGGGAATTAAATACACACTGCTATACATAGAAGCAGCTTGCTTCAACGTAAAACCAGTAGAAAACCAGTCTCCCATTTGCTGGCACCAACTCAGCGTGTGCTCACCAAACAGGCAACCCGCCTTCTGGATCAAACCAGCAGCCGTTCCTATATTAATCTACACTAAAACATAACCAGAACTAACTTCATTTACACGTTTGTCTCGACATATTTTCAAAAAAGACACAACCGTCCTGAATTTAAAGCGCTAATTTCTTTGTAAAGCAATTTAATATCAAACTCATTTGCTGTAACGATACAACCGCGACTAGCGCGTAGTTTTTATACCAACCTGCTTTGATATAAAAACAACCCGAAAAGCATATGTGACACCACACAGTTTGTTTAAAACCGAGTAAAAAGAAACGCGAGTGAATGCAGCTTCCGTAAAACAGTTTTAAAACAGTTTAGCGTAAGCACAAGTGTGTTTCTATACAACCCGCTGACGGCGGCTTCACCTCAGATGACCCAACCAGGCAGACTGGCTGTCTGCTAGCTAGCCCCGTTTGAACCTACGTACAGCGGCAATAACAACACTTGAACCGACACCGCAGCCCTTACTGCCACTGGCTCAACCGTCCCCCCCAAAAAAGACAAAACTGCTTTTTATTTTTCTGTGCTTAACTCGCCACACTAACGCTGACTTGGAGTGGAAGAAGTGAAGAGGGAACCAGCCAAAACAAATGCGTTTCCCGACATGAAAGGATAACATCCAGAAACGGACAGCCACGTTTTGTGCTGTAGTGTGCGGGGGAAAGGCTAAAGCTAAAGCACTTAGCTTCACGGGGTTGCCCGTCATTAGCGGGGGCTAACTGGCTAACGGTTAGCCTCCGCTGGCTAATAAATTTATTATGGGCACTTTTACCGGGGGTGGAGGAGGGAGGGGAGAAGGACGGCAAAAGTTGGCTCCCAAAAAACATCGCGAACCGGATGACATTCACTTGTCTGACAACTATTTTCAAACATAACCGAGGACTATGCAGTCATACAGTAACTAAAGTTACCTGAAAGCCAGGTATCTCACTGTTTTGATTCCAGTTTGGCTGCCGTGGATGTTTGCTGGGTGATAGCGAGGTGATTCCCACTCAGAGCGACTGTGATGGAGGGGGACGGTCGCTAGCAGCAGCCTGGGCAGAGAGAGCCAGCCAGGCAGGCGGCTAGTCTGGCTGCAAACAAGCCGCTTTAATAACTTCACTTTTGCGGTCACTTTGGTGAGGATTTCTCTCCAGGAGTTGAATAAATAAGAAGTTTCCCTTGTGTCTTACCTGTGTGTAGTCTGTGGTTGCGAGGTGCGACAGGCTGGAAGTTGATTATTCCCAGATATCCAAAGTGGTGCTGTGCGGGGCGCATATAGCTAGCGCTGGGTACAGTAAAGATTGTAGCATAGCTAACCTAAAGACAACAGTAGAGAGGAGAAAAAAAACACCTCCTCGTTGCTCATAGGGGGGATCGACGACAAAAACCACATGATCTTTTACGTCAGCATATATTTGCATAGGATGCCAAATTTATGTTTCGCGTTCAGGTGACGTGAAAATGTACAGAAAAGTTTGTATTACCGCTTTGCCGGACACTGGCACGGCTGGTCGGGTTGCGGTGGAGAGCTGCAGGCATGTGGAAACCGTGCACCTCTGTTCCCCTTCCAGCAGCCCCGATTTGCACCACTTTGCTGTTTCATGACTTACAGCATGGATGGCTGTGATTAGCACTGGAAGCTTACTATATACAAATGGTCGCTGCAGCGCTCTGTGCTCACTTTATAGTACATTTATGTCACGAAACGCCACTTTTACCCCATATTGTAACACCAGTCCACCTTTGCGTCACCCCTACTGGCTTATTGCTCAGATGCGATGTATAGCAGACACTTATTTATCTGTTTATTCTTACTACAACATATATGATCTCTTTAAAAATGCTACACTTAAAGTAGACGTTTGCAAGTTTGACACTTAAAGACATAAAGAAAACCCATAATGCAAAACGATGAAAAGGGAGAAAAAAAAGGGGGGTGGGGGTGAAATGCCAGCGCTCAAATGTTCTTTTAACACCTGTTTGATCCTGTGGCTGACCTCAGCATCCTGCTCTGCTGCAGCTGCAGCATCTTCACCCAGTTAAGCAGCTGGTAATAAATGAGCATCTAAAGAAATCTGGATTCATTTTTTTTAACGGGAAGTGATGTGGGAGTGGTAGTAAAGTTTCCCCCCGTTCGTCAGACTGCTGTTTGCATTTCATCAACCTCATGCATTTTTGATAAATGGGCTTGTTGTTGCGGATCAGATGCAATCAATGTATAAACGTCTCCTTCGCGCTGCTGTGAAAAGATGACAAAGAGCGACACCAACAGGCGGATCAGTGAATTACACCCCAGTTAGAGTAAATATTTTTACATTAATGTTCAATTTTTAAAAGTAATATTAAGAATACAAGTGTTTTTTATTTGTTTTTTTTTCTGTTTTTTGTTGTTTTTCAGGATATTAATTAAGATTAAACATAAATTATAATAAAATAAACTATTTTTGTCCTTAATCAGAGTAAAGAAAAAAGGCCATTAGGAACCTTTATTCATCACTTAATATATCTTTTAAATATTGTTTCCTGTTTATTCATGAAGATCATTTTCTTAGTAACTAAATAGCCTATTATAAATTATTACAAATAATATAAAGAACTGATTTATTTATTTTGTCCAATTTTTTAGTCCTTTTCTTTCTTTTTTGCTCTACTTTTTTACAGCTTTAGTTTATTTCTTTAAAATGCCATATATTTTATTAATATTTCTTTCACAGATACATTTTTTTATCAATATTACTGTTTGCATTTCTTGGTTCTTATCAAATTTTCAGCATACCTTAAATAATACTGACTAACTATATATGTAAAAGACAGATTTAGCCCTAACTAATTTAATTCATTGCATTTAATGTGTCGCAGTACATGAATGGTCTGGAGTTCAAAGTTATCTTCACCAAGAAAAACGCCTGTAAGATTATTGCTTTTGTCAAAACATACAGTTATTTTAGGGCAAGTTGTGGAAATGACACGGGGCCTTCAGAACAGGATCAACGCCACAGCCTGAGCTGTTTTTTTGCTGGAGTTTTCAAGCAATTGGAAGCTCTTGCAGTGTCTCCAGAATACACAATCAGGTAATGTTGCCAGGCAAAAGTGCCAGCTCTAACCAATAAGCACAGTTTTGGCCAACATTGCTTAGCAACAAAAGTTAAAAAACTGAACCACTCAAGGTTTAAAGTAGTCTTTAAAATAGTAATCAAGAGCCACGGATCTCTTTCAGTAGATAAAAAGAAGCTTTGGGGGGGGGACTTCCCTGCAGGACAGCTAAGACCAGGGAAGGAAAAGTTTGTCTTCCTTTGTGATTAAAATGATCTCAGAGATTTTTAAACTACTTGATGATGGTTAAACTTCTTTTCTCCACTACTAAGATGAAAAATGACTTAAAGAAAATTGAGTTTTGACCCAAACATAAAACCCAAAATCAACAACATTCCTGATTGTTTTTGTCTTCTGAAGATGTTGGGTCTTATAGTTTATAGGTTTATGTAATCTTTTCCTTATCATTTGCACATTTCCTTCACAATATTGATCCGACCAGGTAGTGGGGTTGTGCTTTTTGGCCTCTGTGGGCTCCTGTAGATTTGTTCTGTCATCTTTCCATTGACTCACAGCTTTCCAAATCCAAACGAGGAATTTCTTCTGGCAGAAACCACAAGACTCACTCTTTCATGTTTCAGTTCACATCCCATACAGGTGGTCATCCACATCTTTCACATCACAGCAAAAAACATGAAGATGTGTGAAACATCCAAAGTAACAATTTGCATATTACTGGGGTTAGGATGCAAAAAGTATAGCAAATAAGTAGTTTTATAAAATGAGACATCAGTTTTTTAAGCAGTAGTTGTATTACTGGAACGATGATTATGAAAGTGCACATGATGAAGTAAAAGCAGTGTGGTTTTTGGAGGTTGTGAGCATCCTTTCTTGTCTTGTGATAGAGACACTGGCTGCCTCCAGCCTCCTCATTGCAATTAATCAAAGGAAGCGACCTGAACGAGGAAAGAAAAAGTTATTATTTGGCGTCACAGCTCAGCACACTGTGCTGCAATGTTTTTTATTCATTGTTTCCACTTTGAGCAACATTATCTATAATGTTATATAGCAAGTGCTTATTTGTATATTTACTTTTGTAATTCAGCTTTATAGTT
>JBAMIG010000018.1:18394827-18406842 GCA_037177335.1 Kiunga ballochi
ACTTTTATGTTTAGCTTGTTAAAGGAACTAAAGCAACATGTAGAGAAGATGATGTCATAGTACAAGAAGTACAAGTTTCTGCAGTTACACAAAACAGAGATCTTTTGTTTGTTTGTAAAGCAAGACATTAAATGCCACAGTGTTCTACCTCTGAATTTTTAGGCGTTTATTATTTAGATTTATTTACAGTAAAAAACAATTAATGCTACCAGGTTTGTTTAACCCCTTAATGCCTGACCTAAGAGGAACGGGGAAAGAAACAAAATCTATTTTTTGCATTGCTTTGACCCTTTGGGGCCACCGTACCACAGAAAATATGGAAATGGTGCAGGAGAGAGTGAAGTGCATTACCAGATGAAGCCATAAAAAGTGTCAGAGCAGTTATGGAAGTGATGTTTGCAGCAAATTAAAACAACATTACCTCCTTATTTTCTGTGGGCTGCATATAAGCTATATTGCTCAACACTGCCATCTGTGGTGTCTGGTGGTACTGCGTTTATTATAAAAATGGATTAAACTGCAGGTGTAAATTAGTTGCAAGACAGATAAAATGCTTTGTGTCAACCTTTTCAATCAATGAGCTTAAATCTGAGCTTCAGGAAAAAGCTTTTTTTTATTGTATTTCTCAGGTGTCAACATGAATACATTTCACTCTAACATTTCACTGTGTGTCAGACAAGCCCAAGGAATGTGAGACTGGACAGGTAATCCATCTGACAGACACTTTGGTCACCTCTTTGCGCTCTCTGTGTTCAGCTGACAGACTCATTTAAGCCTGACTCGCACAACTTCCTGCATATTTACACAGTCCACATCTTTCCAGCCGTGGTTGTTTTGAGAAACCACAAATTTTGCCTCTATAACAGGCAAAAACCAATATTCAAGGGGTCAAATAAAAGGATATATGGTAAACAGTTTTAATGATTATCTCCTGACTCACCGGTGGTCCCAGTAACCCCTGTTTTCCTGGAGGGCCGGCATTTCCTGGAGAACCTGGAGCTCCTGGAGTTCCCTGAATGGACCAAGCAAAAATAATAGTTAAACTCTCTTATGATAAATACTGTAGTTTGTTTTTACTAAGTGTTGATTGAGATGTGTGCTTATGTTGCAGGATGTGTTTAATGGTAATTTGCATTACACACAGAAGCCTTTCAGTCATTTGGCGTTTCTTTTTAAGGATCTTCCTCTGGTTTGTTTGAATTTTGATTTATTTTCTTTACACCAGACTTTAAATAACCTAACAAATATCTGCAGACCAGATTATTTTAAATAAATTATTGTGTGTCATGCGACTTCAGAAGAAAAACACACAATTGATATGACAGATTTCTGCTTTGAATCTGCAGAGAACCACAATCAGAACGGAAAAGACCGCATAAGTTATACACCAAAACTATTGACAAGGAACCCAGCCCAACCAATTCTGACAACTCCATGGCTGGGGCTCTTGTAAGTTATACAAGGAGCTGGAAGAGAAAAACTAGCTTCCTTGCTAGGATCTGTTAGTTTGAATATTTTCTTGGATGCATAAAAAGACTGAGAAGTTACCCTCAATGCAGCAGTCATGCAAGAGCAACCATGTCTGTGAAAGCTGGAGCTTGTTTTGTTGCCACAGAGAAGTTATTATCAGAAAGAATACCAAAAATAGCATTGTGTTTAAACTATGCAGCATAGTGATGTTTGTGAAGGAGAGGACGGAGAAGAAGATGAAGGTGATGATGATGATGTAAATGTGACAGTAAATTCAATCTGATCAGAGTATCTGATGCAAGCATCACTGACGATACATTTTTATCAACTGTATTCTTACAAGATTCTTTGAGCTTATGTTGGATTAGTGTATTAAAAGCATTAAAATGATCATTCCTGATAAATTATTTTAGTAACAAGTCAAATCTTTATCACATTTTCATTGGGAGTAATGATGGTCTAAAGAATGCTTCATGATAATTCTTGGCATTTTTCACAATAACAATAGATATAACAATAAATATACACCAATTTAACCTAGTTAAAATATATAAATTTATATATATATAAAATATAAATGCTACTAAAGTTATGCTTTTTTTCAATCACAGTAATGTGTGAAACAGGCGCAGAATCATTTATTAGGATTGTTTGCAAACAGCTAAATAATAGGCTTATTTGAAAAAAAAATCAAGTAGTGCAGCCGCCTTCATTAACTCTTCTAGCATTTACTTAGTATTCATGTAGTAAGGCGTGATTAAAAACAAATCAGCAAGCCTGGTTTGATGTTTTTCACCGGAGGCTTGAAAGTTTAAATTGCTTTTGCAACATTTTTGTCATGTTCCGGTTTGTATTTGTGCTTCAGTTGATGTTGCTGTCCTGTTTGCACCATTTCTGACTAAATAAATGGTGCAAACGGTCATTTATTGGGACCATGTTTAACATCTGGATTCTTACACCAAAAGCAACACTGCAGGGTTATCTGCAGAGTTCGGCATTGGTCCGTGAGATTCTCCTCCTCCTTTTGCATTTTTAGGTCACAGTAAGTTTGACGAGCCTTCTGCTTCCCCATCTCTCTAAACAAAAAACTCACATATGTCAAACTGTAATTTGGTCTTACCATTGGTCCTGGGGTGCCCTGTCTGCCTGGTGGGCCATCTTTGCCTTCAAGACCCTGTTGAAGGGAAAGTAGTGAAACCAATTTACTGTGTTCGTAAAACTGAATCAGAATCAGCTTTTTCCCCACACATGGCATGCAGATATTCATTTATTTCTCCTGGGATTTACTTGTTTTAATACACAAGACTGTCTTTAAATAAATACTTACATTATTTAGTAAACTGGCTTTTAAATATGTTGATTAAAATTGATAAACCCTAAGATAAAAAAAAAGTCACATTAAGAGTACCGGTTGTAGATTTAGTTTGATTTTATTGCTGCTAATTTATCTCCATGAGAAATTTGTTGCTGTTGCATTTCTGGTATTTTCAGTGATTAGAGGTTAAGTCGAGACTCACTCTGGGTCCTGGAGGTCCTTCTCTTCCTTGAGCGCCGCCTCTTCCAGGGACTCCCTAAAAAACAAGCAATGATGAAAAAAGCACAAATTTCTACAATGTACAAACTTATTATATTTATTATATTTTATTATATTTATGCAGATATAATATTTTATATTATATCTGCACTTTTTAACTTTGAGATAAAATTACTTTTCTTTCCTTCATTTATTATTGAATTTAGTGAGAAATTCAAAATAAGGAATAATTTGTGCAAAAAACAAAAATTATTTTAATGAATTAAAAACATTTTTAGCCGAGGTCTCTGAATGTACGAGCAATTTGAAAAACAAAAACAAAATCAATAATGAAAACCTTTTTTTGGGGGAAAAACTATGGCAAAGCCATCACTGTGACTTATTTCACAGTTAAAACACTCAAAGAAAAATGAAAAACTTTGATATAAGCAAGCTGATGATAATGTTTGGAAACAATCATAAATCATTGTGGAAGTTTAGAAAATCCTAAAACATTTGTAAAAACAACCATTTAAAATAGTTTGTGTTCATATGTTACAAATCCCAGATTAAATACGTTTTACTGCAGTGTAGGCTGCTACCTGTGGTCCTTGCTGTCCAGCATCACCTTTCTGTCCCCTTTCTCCTTGACCACCCTGCACATAGAATAACAGTTTATGCTGTTCTGATTACACTGACACGCTAAAGACATAAGGCCTTGTGTCCTACCGGGGGTCCAATAATAGAGCGCCCACTGGGTCCCTGTGGTCCAGGGGGTCCCTGAGGTCCAGGTACACCTGTATCTCCAACAGGACCAGCTCCTCCCTGAAGAGAAGCAGAAACAGGTAAGAAAAATGATATATATCAACTTAAGCTCAATGCAAGGACACAGCTGAGACTGATGTGAGAGAGGAACGGGTTATTTAAAAAGTCCGATTTGTTTGATAAAAACAGCATGAACACAATTTCTGTTGTTAAAATGATTTGTAATCTGCTTTTAAAATAAAATATTAAAATATTAAAATCTAAAATATTACAATAAATGCAAAATCTCTTGTTATTCTTTTATTTGTATTAAATCTTTTAATGGTTGACAGCCAGTTGCAATATTTTATATTACATGACAATGACTAATATTCCTTAAAAATGCTTTTTTTTAGTGTGATTGTGCCACTGCTGATACAGATGCTGCACAACTTAATCCAGCTGTGGATTCTTAAAGTGCAAATCGACAAAGCTTACCACAGGGCCCGGTTCTCCCCGATCACCTCTGGCTCCTCTGATTCCAGGACCCCCCTGTTGAAAATACAAAATGGTGATCAGAAACGCATCAACAGCTTGTTTTTATCATGAAACCTAGAAAAATGCCAGGGTAGCTCTGACAGATAACATTATTGGGAGCTTTGCTTTTACATCCCACTTGAATTTAACCTACACCAATGCAAACATGCTCTTGCTTTCTATTCTGCTGCAATTTCAACAAAAACCAAACCCTTAAATCAATTATAATCATGCTCTTTGTTGTTGATGTCCTGTTATTCTAAGAGTCCTATAGAAATGTCAGCAAATGTGAAAAAAATGTATTCAAACTGTGCAAAACGAGATGAGCTATGATGTTATGCATTCAGCTGCTTTTGTCATACACTGACAACAAAAAACTTCGGACAAAATGAGCCTAGTTTTAATGTTTCTTAGAAGTTAATGGTGGGAACTTTATAGCTGCAGGCCTGCGACTATTCTGAGTTGTCAAGAGACTCTACCCATTGATTTGAGTCAGGTGTGTTGCAGCAGGGAAACTCCTAACACTTGCTGGTCACTCTCCACCTCGGAATAAAAGCGACAAACATTAAAATTATATTTATTTAGTCTCAATTTTCAACTTTTGTTGGAAGTTTCCCAGTGCTGGCATGGTGGTTAGTAGAACAGCTTCCCAGCAAGAAGGTCTGGTTTGAGCCTTGGCTGGGGAAGGGATCTAGCAGGGTCCTTTCTGTGTGCCGTTTGCATGTTTGTAGTTTCTTTCTGCATAGTCTGGCTTCTTCACACTGACCAATAACATGAATGTTACTTTAAGATGAAGCATGTTAGACAGGTTTTATCTGAAGCTCCTTTTACACGAGCCAAATGGCTTCAACTGGGTTAGAATACTACTTGAAGTGTTAGTCTGAATCATGATGTGTATTTACATATTTTCCCTGTTGGGACTGAATCATCTCACTTCAATTAGCAGTAAAGGGAGGATCTATGATTTCTGGTGTAAACAAACCCTGATGCATGTAGAATTTATTACTGTCTATGTGATAGGAGTCTAACTACTATAGCAATTTTTAATTATTTTAAAAACTCAGACTGTATTTGAATTGAATATTGATTAGTTTTGTTCCCATTTAATAAATAAAGCAAAGCAAAAAGCACAGTAAAAACCATACAGACATGCTCAATAAGAATCATTTATACCAACACTTGGAACATATGTGTTTTTATGCTTGCCACCACAAACAGCATCCCCCTCCCTGATCTAAATGAGCATGATCAGAATAAAAAACACATCACATGATTATACCAATCAGACGATTGTTGTCTAATCAGGCTATTTATCTGAATACTTGTGTCCATGTAAACATTGCTAGTGACAGTTAAGAATTTGCGTGTGTGTTTGTGTGTGGCTCACTGGTTGTCCAGGAGGGCCAGGCGGACCTTTGCTGTCCTGTGTGCAGGTGCAAGCTTTGGGCAAGGCCGGGCAGTCGACCTCCTTCCGCTGCATGATGCAGATCAAGAATAAAGAAGCATGATGTTGGTGTGAATGACATAAGATGCGATACATTGTGCTAAGTTAGCATACCTACAGCCGTGTTATTATAAAAGTCTTTTGGACACTAGTTGTTTAATAAAGAGTTATTCTGTATACAGACAGGGAATGAACTGTGACCTCACCAGACCAGGAAGTTCACAGCACTTGTCTCTGTTGGCCCAAGATGTGCTGCAGACAATGTCAAAGTTCTGGAGCTGGAACTGCAGGGAAAAAAAAGTCATGAATGAGTTTATTTTGTGGATAAAAAAATACAGTATAAAAAATTAAATAAGATTTAGTTTAAGCCTTTGTTTTTTTAATCAACAGCTAAGTAAAAATGGCAATAAATAGGATTAAAGGCTGCTTTATGCTCTGGTCAGGTCAGCCTGAAAGTTTGTTTTTTCTGTAACGGTTCCTTTTGGTCTGGCAAATATTTCCTGCTTTAGAACAGCAATAACAGTCAGAAGCATTCATTTAGATGCGGTAATTACAATAATAATGATTAAATATTGTTTCGTTGTGCTTTATTTTTTCTATTTATTTATGTCTACCAATTTAGGAATATTATTTTCTCATTTTCTAATTGCATATTTGAAATAAATTAAATATGACAATGATGATGATTCATTCAGCAATCAACATATATGCATATCTATACATATTCATGCCTTCAACAAGACCCAAACATCTGGTAACATGTAATCACAGGGGACTACTTCCTGGTAGCTGTGTTTGAGGAGCATATCAATCCTCTGGAGACCTACGAAGAGCCTGCCTGACACAGATACACATATACAAGTATGAGCTGGTCTAAAACATCTGACATTCCACAAGGTACTTAAAGAGACAATAAAAGATCATATGTAGGTATACTACATGTTCAGCTGTTTCTGGAAGGCGATGCCTAAAAACATAAAATGTTTCACTTTTCCTGTTATGACTTAAAAAAGAAACATATTAGTAATATTCAGGAGTGAGGATGTAATAAAGATTTTAAATAAAATACAAAAAAAAACCTTATTAAACCGGGGAGTCACTGATCGTTGTTTTTTTGAGACCCTGTCCTGCAGATTTTAGGTGTTTCCCTGCTACTACACACTGTGCTCAGATTAACAGACCGTTACTGTAGGTTGTACAGAGTGTGACGACCATCTGGTTAAATCAGATGTGTTGCAGCAGGGAAACATCTAAAGCCTGCAGGACAGTGCAGGCTTTAGATGTAAAGTAAATTAAAGAACTTAGAACTAAAGTCTATATGGGTCACCATTGTAGCGACACATAATTTAAAACGGTATTTAAAGCATAACAGACATTACTGATGTGATCAAACCAATCAGAAGCAGCGATGGTGATGATGAAGAGTCATGGACTTTGATAATGTGGTGCATAAATCCAATTCAACTTTAGACAAATGTTGTTGCTCATCACAAAAACTTAGTTTGTTGTAAAATTATTCTTTCAAATTTAAGTTTATTATCAGCTTCACTAACATTTTGGGAAATACATTTTTAATACCCAACGACCATCAGAGCTGGTCTGAAGGTAAACATGTGGTACGCCAGACGCTGTGCATGCAGACAGAAGCATGTATAAATGTGCTCTTTCCTCACCGGTGCCGAGTTCTCCTTGTTTTCTCTGGAACGAACCATCCTGCCCAGAACTTCCATTCCATCCGTGGTGATGTTTCCTGCTGCGTTGATGGTTTTCTCTGTCACCATTTTGCAGTCGATGAACACCTTGGCACTCGTTTTACTGATTGCAAGGTGAAGCTGGAAGAGGAGGAAATAAATGATAACTTTATGACAGCATTACCAATTACCCTGTTGATTAAATAACCAGTAAGAGCTTTGATCCTTTTAGAAATAAGTTTATTATATTTGGCAAGAACCAAACACAATCTAAATTATAAAAAATGTGAAACTAAGAGGTAGTGTTAATTTAAACATTGCTGGAATATCTGGGTTTTAGCTTTATATGTTATAGGTAAACAGCTCCCTCTGCCTGTTTGAAGCAGTCAAATCATTTCCTCTTCATTTCAGAGAGTTTGTCATGTTTCAGTCAGAAAAGCTGAATAAGACTTCTGATTTTTTATATCATATCCAAGATCCAATGTCTATTACATCTGTTTCTTAAAGTTAAAATGTGTAAATGTCCTGAGAGGTTCTATGGGCCTCGGACATACTCATTCTCATGATGCATTATTTCTTTGTTATATTCTTCAGGATGAGCTGGAGCTATGATGTAAATACGGGGTAAGGAGCACATGATGCTAAAGCTAAAATTATCCCCATGAGTGGCAGTTTTATTTCTAAGTACAGGACCGAGTATCGCCGTCAGCATCACAAATGGTCAAGTGCTGAATTGTGAAGGGATGAAATATCGCCTGGCAGGACCCAGAAGTTCCTAAAAACCATTAAATCTCCTCCTGTAGACGTGTGACACATCGCTGAGCTGCAGCCAGACTAGCGACACACACACACACATTTAAACTTTTAATCCCATTATAAAAATAGAGTACTGGGAGTATGTGGGTTCAGGATTTGGACTCCCTGACTGTGCATTTCTCTCCGAGTTAAAATGATAAGTTTGTAATAAAAAATAATACTGAAGGATCTAAACCTAAAAAGCTTAAAATGTCATTTTGACGCTTAAGATCTAAAATAGAGTTTTTTCAAGTTGCGGTAAAATGTGGGATTTTTCTTCTAGACAGAACAATAAATTTACCTGTTTCTGGATATATTATAGGTTATGTAAAAGCTGGGAACAGAGAAATATTAAACCTCAAAGCAAAAACCATACAGAGCTGCACAGTAGAAAGATGCTTATACTGTGTGACCTCACAGCAAGAGAGTCGCTGGTTCCAGCTTCAGATGGGGTGTTTTTCCTTCTGTGGCCTTTCTGTGTGGAGTTTGTATGTTTCCCTTGTGTGTGCATGTGTTCTCTCCGGGTACTCTGCAACCCCCACCCCCCCATCTCACCATCCAAAGACATGCATCACTCTAAACTGCCCCTAGGAGTGGGCGTGAATGGTTGTTTGCCTCTGTGTCTGCCCTCTGATAGAGTGACAACCTGTCCTTGGTGTACCCTCCCTTTCGCCTGATAATTGCTGTGTTAAGCTCCAGCAACCCTAAATTAGATTACTGGTAAATGTTATTTAAAAAGACTAAAACAAAACATTAACTTCACTGTTTCAAAAAATGAACCGTTTCAATGCATTGCCTTTAATATGGAGACAATTAACCTGCATGCAGACAAACAGAGAAGGTTTAGCAGTGAAGTTGTGATGATAATGTGCAGCATGATGAGAAGCAGGAGAGCCATATAGGTTTTATGATGCAACTTGTTATTTACTGCTGGGATGGATTCTGTGTTATTTATTCTTTCAGCTTGTTAACTTCAGTCCTGCTGCTGTGAAATTGGGTGTAAATGTCAGACATTTTTCCTGCAAACATCAACATACTCAGAGAGCAAACAAACTCATGTGGGTGCACGTTGTGAATTCAACTATTATATAAAGGCAAGCAGCAATGAATAGCAACTTCCATTAAAATGCTAATAAAACAAAGCGAGATGCTGTTTTACAGCGTTTTAACGTTTAGGCCTGCAGGGTTATCGGCTCATTTCAATCTGATGCAACACATGTATTTTATAGGATTTACTGGATGGTGTTAATTGTATAAAATAAGCCTTAAAGATGCAGAACACTGGATTTTGGGCCAATACCTGATATGTTGATTATTAGAAATAAAATACAAATATAACTAAAATACAAAACAAAATAAAAAGTGTGGTGGTGCTTTTCTCTACAAAGACACTCAAGCTGTTGAATTTGCCTTGTTTGATTTTATTTTAGAGCAGGGGATGAGAACCCTGATCTGCGAGGACTAGATTTCTGCAGGTTCTCCATGTATCCCTGCTCCACCACACCTGATTCAAATCAAATGGATCAACCGCTCATCTGCACAGCGATTCATTCATTTTAATCTGGTGTCTTGGAACAGGGAGAACTTCCAGGAGGAAGACCCTCATTCCTGTTTTAGGTATGAGTGGAATCCTTTAAACAGAGGACATGCAGAAACAAGCCAACTAGAGTACAAGAGTGATGCAGAATCTTGTTATAGATGCAGAAATGTGGAATTGTTTAAATGGCAACTCCTGTGGAAAAACATGCTAATTCTCCTTTGAACAATAGGATGTGGTCAAACTTGAACGCTGCATTTACAACCTGCTTGATACATTTTAAAGTCATATCTATCCTTTATCATCCGGAACATTTCCGGTCACTTTTCTGAAGCTCTAAAAATAGCCAGAATTCAGATGAAAATCTGTGCTTAAAACATGCCCTGGTGCATGTGAGGAAGTCTCTCTGTCTGACCTACATTAAATCCTGTTAGCAGTGTGAAGCAAAACTAGCTTATCAGAACATATAAAGGACAGTTCCTCGAATTTCTTAATGTAACCTTTTCAGGAACTAAAATACAAACATATCTGTTAGATGTGAGAAGATTTTAAAAGCCGTGGAGGTGAACGTCTGAAACCTAAAGGAATCTCATCATCTTCACAATGAGTCAGGACAGAAGGCCTGTCAGGATTAGCCAACTATGACCTTACAGACCAGCACAGATGTCACACAGTCTTATCACAGGAACAGTGTATTGAATAAGAGCCGAACACGCATACACACACCTCACAGACCAGAAGGTGAAAAGGTAAGCGGGGTAAGCTTGGCTGACGGTGAGCAGACAGAAGCGACAGCAGATCAGTCAGCTAGACCTTCAGCACTAGCAAAAACGCGGCATGCCGCCAAGCGAGATCAGGTTTTCGGGTTAGTCAGACCACCGCCTCGCTGCCCGACAAGGTTTTGTATAAGAGAAGAATGGATGCAGGTAGAGGCAGAGTCCGACTGAAAAAAATGAATGAGCTAAAAAACAACAATCATTTTGTTCTCATATGAATTAATCATAAAACCTCTGTGTTGTCATGTCTGTTAGTCATCGTGAAGAAGTGCTAATTTTATGTGTTGACAAGGAAAAGTTGCTTCCTGATGACAGCACGCTTTGTAAACACTGTGTTTAACTGCAGCGGTACGTACCGTTATTATCCTCCTAACAACTACTCTGGAGACGCTTTTACTAACACTAAAGAACTCAGAATGACCTCATCCTCTACATCTACACTGGACACGCTTACATACGTGAAAAAAACAAATTAATCAC
Organism: Kiunga ballochi; assembly: GCA_037177335.1. Taxonomy (NCBI): domain Eukaryota; kingdom Metazoa; phylum Chordata; class Actinopteri; order Atheriniformes; family Pseudomugilidae; genus Kiunga; species Kiunga ballochi. The sequence continues at coordinate 18,405,815 of JBAMIG010000018.1, forward strand.
AGTTGTGTCATCGAAAAGCAGACTTTATGGCTGCAAAGAACAAAAACAGGAAACTGAGTTGGAAGAGTTGCTGGCTTTAAAAACTGAGAGCTGCATTGTCGATGTGCCAAAGTTTGCAGGGAAGGTGATTTTGAAGTCTAAAATGGTATGCATTCAGTCATCTGGCAGAGTATGAATGAGTCAGCCCACAGAGAGTCAGGCAGCACAGCTCTGATACCTTATGGAAACTGCCGTAGAAGAGCTTTTTGACTTCTGGTCCTTCAAAGGTGACTGTCTGAAACTCTCCTTTGTAATCGTTGTTGAAGAACGTCAGAGTTTTCCCTTGATCTGCAGAAAGACATGCAAGCTACATGTAAAACGTTCAACATAAAGACCAACTAAAGTACATGCAACACTCCTACATATTATAGCAAGAGCTCACAAAGTTAAGGAGAAAGTGCCTGAATTTAACAGAGCTTTGCACAGGAGACATGTTCATCGCAGAAAACAAAGCTAACTCAAACAAGCTGTGCTGAGTTTTCTTTCAGCATTAAACAAACTGTGAGCCTTGTTGTTTCTCTAATGTGTGATTGGTTTTGTTGCAGACCTTTAATATATTCCTAACTCCTCCATAATGAGACAGATCCTCAGCTCATGGAGGACCACAGAAGATCTCTTTTTTCCTGAAATCTAATTTTTTTCTCAACTAGACAGAATTGTTTCTGTTGTGACTCCTCAATGAGCTTTTATTACCGACATAGTGAGAGTTTCCCAACACAAACGGTGCAGATATTCATGTGAATAAAGTTAAAAATGAATCTCACCACTCTATAGAGCTTCAAGCTGACATAAAAACACTGAGTTTCTACAGGTTTTTATTAAAACTTCTAAGCAAACTAGACAGAAAAAGCATGTAAAAATCTATTTTTTATTTTATTATTTTTAATTAATTAATTAGTTAATCTATTTTTTATGTGCTTTGTCCAGCATCTGAGCAGGCAGTGATGGTCTGGATGCTGTATTGTGCTAAACAAATTTACTTTCCCAAA
>JBAMIG010000018.1:18414207-18429309 GCA_037177335.1 Kiunga ballochi
AGTTACATCAGCTGCTGGATAAACATGAAGACATCTCTCATGGGCCCTGTACAGATTTAGTCTTTGTCTTCTTATGATTAGGTTGATAAAAATACTGGGAAAACCAGGTTATTCCTTTCACCATCCAACAGATTTTACGGCCACCTATCCTCCTTAGTCATGTGAGCTAAGCATTAGTCTGTGTAGGAAGGATTATGGAGTGAGTGACAGAAAAGCTGCCAAGAACTCAACAGAAGAAGTAAATGCAGGAGAATGTAAAGTAAAAGTTATAAACTTTAACCTTACTTTTTGGTTGGAAGTCTTTATTTAAACCCTTTAATAACTTGTAAAGAAATGATGATAGTTAAAAATTGTATAAATGATTTGCATATAAGCTTTGTTTACTACTGTGCAGTCAGATACGGTAGTGTAGTTCTTCTCTTTTACCACCAGGGGGCAGAAGAGAAACATTAGATTGTATGAAGCAGGGTTTTGAGTTACGTTTTTACCATAAAATGATGCAGTGGGTCTCAGAATCATGAATAACATATGACCCATTAAGCATTAAGGGAATAAAGATGACTTTGTCTAAACAGTTTTTTCACCTAAAAATCCTGAATGTTTAATAGTTTTGGTTATTTTGGTGCAAATTCCTTCTAAACATGATGAGCAGGTATTCATTTTCTTAAATAAACATGATAAAAACATTAAACTGATTCTTTTTATCATCCAATCTTTTTTTTACAGTAATAGGGTCACTGGTAAATCAGCTCTTTGGTTTGAAAGTTTAAAAATTCTTAGTCAAGAATGTTTTAAATAACAGATTTTACCTTAAAAAAACACGTTTCTGTTTAATTAATGCTGAAGAATGATGCCATCTCTTCTATGTTACCTGTGTACCATCAGGTCCGATCCGGTCCAGAGCTCCAACGGTGCTGTACAAGAACCGGATGATCTTCTGGAAGTTGTCATCCCCGATACTCCAGGATCCATCAACCAGGAAGACCAGGTCTGCTTTAGCCGCCTTGCATACTGTGCAGTTATGACAGCGGGGAAGAAAAAATACATTCACAGATAAATTATTTCCTTTCTTACTGTTCTTCTCATTGCAGAAACGTCCCCATTGTCTTTGGCTCATTACGCCCTGGTGTTGATAAAATTATCTGACTTCAATCTGATCGAGTTCAGAAGAAAAAGACTCTTTGATTGATTAATCTCAAAGAGGTCCGGACTTGTTAACGATTGAAACCGTGTTAAACTTATTAAATGCTGAACACACAGTTGCCCTCTTTGCTCGTCCGTCATTCCAATGACTTCTTTCTCTCCCATGAAAATCACATTCATGGGTCAGTCGGTGCCGCATTGATCCGGAGACAGCTTCAATTCTGTCTTCTACTTTTTGTTTACTGCACACATTTCCTGAATAAATCACACAGAGATAAACTCAGCCTACTAATGTTATAAATCAACTATTCTGAGCCAGCAGGGACTCTGACAGATTCATTATAGCACCAGAGAAGACCGTGAGTCTGTGATACAATGTGTTTACTTTGGTTAGGAAATTTTATTTGATACTTTGTAAATTACAAATAAAATAGTACTAGTAAAAGACTGTTCAGTTTTTAAAAAAATGTTACTTTAAAAAAAAAAAGGCACCCAAAAAAATATTAAATCTGTTTATATGATCCTCAAAGTCTGATAGCTGAGAGTAATCAGATTACATTAACATCTGGTCTGATAAACATTAATTTAAAAACCCTGGAGCATATTTTCACGTCCATTATTGGGTTTCTGAGTATGTATTTTTATCCAGTCAGTGGATATAGGTGGTGTAAGTGGTGCTTACTAATGTGGAAGTGAGAACAAAGGACTTTGATGACTAAGTCAGGTTTTTGTGATCTACTATCCTGCAATTTTTAAATGCAAACCTTCTCCAAAACACCTGAATCTAATGAATTAGCAGGCCTTTGCAGGGCACAACAAGATGTGAATGAAAACATTTAGCCATTTTAAACTAGATTTGTTGGAGAAGGGAAGTATCTAAAATACCAGGATGGCAAAGAAGACTTGGCTTCTTCTGCTTTTTACTAAGTTACTGTAGTAATTGTGTCCCTTCTATCTTATTAACAAAATTCTATTTTTTTCACAAGCAAAAAATGACAGATAATAATCTAATCAATAATCTAATTTCTCATAAACAGACATGTAAACAGGGATTCCTGCAGATTTTCAATGTGCCCCTGTTCCAGCGCACCTGACTCACATTAAATAGTCATTGTGCAGAGCTTTATTGGCTGCTAGAGCCATTTAATTTGAGCCAGATGTGTTGGAGCAGGGACATTTTGAAACCTGCAGGTCCTCTGCACTTGTATTGAACTGAGTACTCTTAAAATAAACTCAAGTCCTGTCTTGAAATCCACTATCTCACAACTTTAAATGCATCCCTCCCCCAACACAGCTAAATCAAGCAAACAACTCATTACCGGGCTTTGCAGCTGGAATGACATGCAGATGTGTGATTCAGATGAGTACAAGGATGCATCTTAATGCTGCAGGATATTTTATCTCCAACACCAGACTTAGGCACTCCTAGTCTTTGTGTTAGTTTTAGGTAGAGATTAAAATTTGCTCCTAAATAAATAAATAAATAAAGGAGTATGATTTTAAAGCCATTTGGACACTTAAACACAAAGCAAGCCATTTCACATCATAATGTACTACTTTCTGTTTTGTAATTTATACAAAATAGTAATAAAGGTTATGCTCTCTGGTCCAGACAGACTTCTCAACACTCCTCATCTGCTAAAATAACTAAAAAAACATTGCTTTAGATTCAAATGTAGCACAGACCGGGACTGGCTGCCAATTTTCAGACCATTTAATTTAACATCCTGCAAATATATTCAGATTGTTGGATCCTAGACACACAGTGCTCATGTCTGACTCCGATTAGGAAAAAGGTTTTAGTTTCTTTGATTTTTCGATGGAAAAAACAATAGTTATGATCGCTTTTCTTTTCTTTTTTTTTGCTGTTTGCTCAGTTTGCTTTACCATCAACACATTAAACATTTGAGGGTCGTCCCACTGGTTTTGATTAACCTGACTTGCTATCAAAGCTTATGTCCCTCAATCTGTTTGCATAATCAGGTCAAATTAGTTGTAATTAAGTTGTGTGCATTGATAAAAAGGCCTTTGCTGGAAATGAGACATTTGTAGGTTATAAACGTGTCCCTGACACATAAAAAACTCATTCCTCTGACTTTATATTGACTCGTTACTGTTCTGTTCCTGCTTTTTCTCACCGTGGCTGCTTGTTAATTGATTAAATTAATTGATAGCTCAGGCAGCTGCCGGTGTTTGTGTTCCTCTGAGTTAGTCTGCTCGAGTCGATGCATTCTGGATGGGGACTAATTAATCTCGGGTTTATTCAGGTCAGCTCTGGTTGTGCTTGGATTCCCTCTGGAAGGCATCTCCCTCTTGTGAAAATTAATCAAGGCACTTTGGTTCAGGGAGGTTTTTCTGCATTTATTTTGCATTAAGAATACACTGGGTTGTCTAATAACAGGGTCAGCAATTAGGTTTCACCTTCGGCTGGCTGTCATAATCCGGGAATGCCTTACATGCGTCCTTATGTATAACAACTTATAAAAGCAGGCGTAGGTGTCATTTGGAACTAATATAAACATGTTGGGAAATTCAGTGGAGTTTCAATTAAGTATCAATTTCAGCTATTTGCTTTGTTCAGAGACGCTTTTAGTAACAAAAACATGAACAACTGCACTACTAAAATCCATAAATGCATTTTTAGAGATGTGATTCCCTCCCTTCACCATGGTTCTTATAGTTAATATATAAGTAGCTTGAAATGATTCTCTTAGGGCCTGTTTAATGGGAACCTATATCCTAATTCATAAAATTGCCGTTTTCCATTAAAAGCTTCCCTCTTTTTTTTCTAAGAACATGCGCAGCACATTATTACCACAATAAGAACATGGAGTCTTCAGCACTGATATAAAACAACTAGTAATTATAATCAAAGTGTTAATTATATAATATTGTGAGGAATTCTAATAACATGTTTGAATAAATGATAACCTGTAACTGATCCAACACTCTCGCTTTACATTTATAGCACTGCGGTTTTTATCTTATGTTTAAGAATCCTCTGCAATTATGTGTTGCATGATGCATGTGTGCAATTACTCACACTGAAAATTATGACCTGTTTCTATGCTGTGTATACATAAATGCATGAGCCTGTATTTATCTGGCAGAAATGAGGTTGCAACTGCGTGCTCGGGTTTGGAGTTTCAGCATTAAACTAACTTTGCACATGCAAGCATCTCCAACACTTCATGTCCAAAGTAACAGTTACATTTGGACTTGTATGCACCATAATGATATGTGCATGAACAATAAACTGAATTTATGGAGGAAAAAATGTGACTTTACAGCAGCCACATGAAGACATATGACGCAGACTCATTTTGATTTATATTTTGCTTGTATTTTCTCACCATGTTTGCTTGTTGTGTCACTCAGTAATTATATACTTTAAAATGTCTTCCTATGCAAAATTATGAAAACAAAGTTTAAATACTATAAAAGCATGTTATGACCAATCCATGTTTTATTCTTCCTATAATAATCTGCATCCTTTATTCTATTGCGCCTATATTATCTGGCAGCGGTGAAGATCATTGACATTCATTCACACTCATGACAGTAAAGACTTTAAGCAGCTGCTGTAGAAATCCCTGCTATGGCACCTGTGCAAAGTCTCAAAGCACCGCTGTTAGGTTAGAAGATAGCAAACAACATTGCTGTACAACAGCTGAGTATTGGACTCGACATACGGAGGGGGACAAACAACAGCGACAGGTGGAATTCACCAACACCAGGTGAAACCCAACTCATGGGATGCGGCAAGCCTCACATCGCGCTCATGGATCGCTCGTCTCCAAGAGATGTGATTAGTTATGATATCGGAGGGTATTTTTGGCATCACAGCAGAACATGACAGATAACGGATCAAGGAAGAGGAGTTGGAATATTTTGCTCAATATGCCAGAAAACTTTTTACAGACAGAAAATCCTGGTTCATCCTATTAGGAAAAAACAAGAAAATGGATTTAATGAGGATCCAGATTAATTCAAGGTCGACTTTCACCCTAACTCTAAACTTTTTTCTCCAACAACTCACCATGGTTATGTAATTTCCTTCTTATTTAACATTTTACAATCTAGATTTTCTCTCTGGATAAATTATTATTCAATTTTATATTTTAGTAATGCACTTTATATTAAAAGGAATTACTCAGTCATCTAAAAATGCCCATAAAATCTTGGCTCCAGTAAACTAGTTGTTTTGGGAACAGACATGTTTTGCATCATTTAAGGAGGCAATGAGCAGACTGCTCCTTTTGAGTTTAAAATACAATAGAAGACTCAATGCAGCGGTTTAAAACCCCCAGAAATATGATAACATGCTGAATGAGCACATTTATACCTCAGAAACGTATATAAGGTCTTAATGAATAAGAAGCAAAAACCATTAGCGTAGTAAATGAGAGGAAAATGTAAGGTGTTAACTTACAATTCTTACACCTTTCTCTGCCTATGTAACTGTAAAATAATACAAAACAGTAAACATTCTCACTAAATTTTATGAAACAGTTGCTAAATTAATTAATTAAAGTGGCATCACAATGGGGAAAATCTTTTTTTTGCATTAAAAACAACAGAAAAGCTGTATTAATGTATCCCATTAAAACATCAGCCACATGGCCCATACAGCCTACTGGTTATATCAGTTAAAACTCTGCTGCATGGTCCAAAAATGGTTTATATATTTTTTTTAAATATTTCATATTTTGCCACAAGACAAAACTGAAATATAATAATATGCCAACTCTTAGTTTACAGGTGAAAGTCCTGAATCAAAATAAGCAGTTTAGTGAACAACAAGCTCAGCTGCATATAAAGCTGTCAGATACTCCCCTTAAAAACTTTGTGAAAGTTTCAACACAGAGTAAATACAATTAAGTGATTTCTGTCAAAGGTTGACGGCAATTTATTTCTGGCAGACGGCTCATAAAGCAAGTCTGCACACACTGAACACCTCCCACATATCCTCAAATAAACAGAGAAATGCAGAAAGCTAAACAAACATACAGGAAAATAATAAGAAGGACAGTTGGGGATAATGATATTAGAGAGAAATGAATAAATAATTATATTAACCTTCTTTGGCAGCAGGGATTGTGGGTAAAGGGGTGGGGGTGGGAGGCTTGATCGGCGCCTGCGTTGGCATTGGTACTGTATGGAGAGAATAAAGAAAACAACCAAATACACATGAAAACAGAACAACCAGCAATTATGAACACAATCATCAAAAAAACAAAGCATAGACTAATTTACCCCATGAATAAATCCCCGCACTAAAGGAAACAACAGAGACAACTGAGGCGAGACCCAAGCCACAGACAGCACACATACATCCACCACACACACACGCGCACACACACACACACACACACGTGTAAATCAACATGCAGCTGTGTCATTTCAGCTCCTGTGTAATTTGGTAGATGTGTCCCAGTGCCATTTGTAGTGTCAGTGTCCTCCTGACTGGATTCTGCATGTGTTTAGTGCTCATCCTCACAAAGACACACAACATACAGATTTTATGCATTCAGTGGTGTTTAGGCAGTAAATCCGCTACCTGAGGCTGGGAATTACTATTGATGGCAGGTAGGCAGCGTTCAGCAGCGGCTGCCTGCAGCGGTGGGGATAGTCGTGTTGAAGAAAGGTTCTGGCTTTCATTTGCATCAAAACAAAGCCATAAATCATCCAAGAGAGTCTCTGAAGAGCGACAGTACAGCAGGGAGCAGCTTCAAGCCGACACATCTGCTTTAGGGAAGGAAGTTTCTATCTTTATACCTCCTTTCTCATGTCTCTGAGGATTTATCTTAGTCTGGCTTCAGCTTCTTCAGCTTAACATCTCCTCAACCTCTTGTCTTCACTGTGGGTTCCTTTCTGTCCTCTTTCATTTTCTGCAGTCCGGCTCATACTCGTCTTCATCAGTTTTAACACGCTACAGTGGTAAACTTGAAAACGTTTGTGATTTATAAGCCAGCAGTTAAATAATCTCAGGAAGAAATGTCCCTGGTAGGGTTTTTTGTCATATTTCAATACAGGAATAATTATAAGCTGCTTACAAATAAATTAAACTAATACAGCCAGAAATATTAAATACTAATATGCATCTGCTTTGATGCTCTGAAGTTCTGTAAAACAAGTTGTTTGTACTGTGAGTCATGCATTATTTATATATAAATAAATATAATTCAAAGATAATTAAACATGTCACCTAATACCCTAATACACCTAATAACTACAGCATTATGCATTATTATATTTTTTCTAGAAAGGAGGCGGCTGAAAATCCAACTAAAATTTTGTCTTTTTTCTTTTTATCTGTTAAGATTTCTTTGGGAATTCCTTAAACAATACCCCTTTTTATGACTTTATGGCAAGAAAAATGGACATTTCAGGCACAGTGGTGCTACCAGACATCCTCAGATGACTGAACTTGACCAATTCCTAAATTTACAGTGAAGATTGATGATAAAAATGCTACACAGTGGTGAAACACATGTATTTACTGCATGTGATGCTCCTTGCTTATAAAATAACAAAGCAGCCCACCCATCCCACCATCCCCCTCCCGGTCTCCAGACAGTGGATCTTGATTAGTGTTTGGAGCTGCTGCTGCAGAACAAAAGGCTCATTCTGAACGAAGGATGAGGATTCAGCTTCTGTCACTCCCACAGGGATAAAAGACATTTTATGTTGAAATTGACAAGATCGTCTCCTCAGCCTGAATTGGGCTTTTTTTAAAACAATGACAGCTGACAGCAGTTTGTGTGTGGAGCCGCTGCTTTGTGCTCTATTGTTATTACACGTAGGTGTATTTACATGAGCCCTTTGTGTGGATGATGCAATGCAACGGCAAATGTACCATAATAAAATGCTATTTTTAATGTATTGCTAGGACATGATTTCTCTGGTGTCTGAGATGCTGAATATTCGTTTGTGTCTGTTTCCTTACATGTCTTCACAGTTGTAGTGACTGCAGGTCCTTCAGTCCCATCCTGCAGCAGAGTGTACACACTGATCTTGTACTGCGTGTTAGGCTTCAGGTTGTTGAAACAATGTCTACTTGATCCTCCACCCAGCTTCGTCTCCTGCTTCTGACTTCCTGCAGTAAAAATACAAAGATCACCTTGTTTGTACTTCTGAAAAGGGCAACTTTTTGCAGTCAAAGAAGATTACTTTGGAAATATTCTAGCACTCAAGCATTGTGTTTTTATAATTGAAGATTCATTTTCAAAGCAAAGCCATTTTATTTGTTTAGCACAATTCAATACCAGCCTGAATAAAAATGCATTACAGAGAGACTGAAGCATCACAAAGTCAGAAGGGTAACATCAAACTGAAAACAAGAAATAAAGGAAAAGAAAAGCACTAGATAAAGAAAGTAACATGATAATGCAATGCCCACATGAAATGTGACTTTTTGACGCCCTGGATCACATCAGTCCAATCAATGTGGACATCACGCTACCCGCACAGCCCAACACACTTGGAACCACAACGAAAATATAACCACCCAGTTTGACAAATCCTAATGAGAATGCTCCGTTGCTGGGTATAGTGGTGTTAGGCCATGTAGAGTAGGTACTAGAGGAAATGTGTCTTTGGTGAATGTCTCAAACAATGGAGTCATGAGGAATAAAAGTTGGAAGAAGCTTCATGGGAAAAAAAAAAACCCCCTGCATGGGATGTACCACTGGCAGATCACCAAAGTGGTCGATATAAACAAGTCCTATCAGTGGCTGGAGAGGGCTGGACTGAAGGACAGCACAGAGGCACTAATTGTGGCAGTACAGGAGGAAGCCCTGAGCACCAGAACGGTCGAGGCCCAGATCTACCATATCAGACCATACCAGGCAGGACCCCAGGTGCAGACTGTGCAAAGGAGCTCCTGAAACAATCCAACACCTTACCTGCTAGTGCAAGATACTAGCAGGTAAAGAATACATGGAGCGCCATAAGCAAGTAGTCGGCATTGTATACAGAAACATCTGTGCAGAATATGGACTGGAGACCCCTAAGTCCCGTAGGATGACACCCCCAAAGGTGATGGAGATAGATGGGTAAGATCCTCTGAGACTTAAAGATCCAGACGGTATGAGCAACTGGAGAAGTACAAAGGCCTAAGGGAAGAACTAGAGAAGGCCAGGAGGGTGAAAGCAACAGTAGTGCCCATAGTCATTGGAGCCCTGGGGGCCGTGTCCCCCACACTGGACAATTGGCTCCAACAGATACTTGGAGAAACAACAGACATCTCAGTCCAGAAGAGCGCTGAAGAGAATCAAACATTTTTGCACAAAAACATTTATTTAAATACTGTAAGTAAACTAAAATTAACTTAATTAGGAATATCTGACGGACCAATTCCAATTAATGTTTGTCTTGTCTGTTCACCCAAAGCAGATGGGTAGAAGAGACCAGGAAAATGTCAAATATTTCTTTTTTTTTTTTTTAAAAAAGATAAAAGCTTACCGTTTGTAAAACAATCATATTGTGCATGTGGAACATTTTAATGAGACAAAGAACTACAGCACTTAAAAAATCATATTAGAAGCTTTGCAAATTTCAGCATAAACATATGAAAAACAGCCAAGCATCTGCTTTAACATTGTATGTGTGGGTGTGTGAATACATAGTGTTGGTTTGCATGAATGTATTAAAAAATCTGTGTAAATCCTGTTATTTCTAACAACAATTTCTCAGAATATCTGAGGAAAAATCTATACCTAAAATTGATCAGTCATGAGAAGATCGTTGAGAACAAGACAATATGATGTTAACAGACATTTTTAAACGATTGAAACACATTGTAGAAGCTTAAGTAGCAAGGATATGATGACTCAGGAAACCTTTCCACATAAATACTGTCTTTTACAGGATTGCCAATCATATACCTAAATAATAACACAATATCCTTCCAGCATGTTTTATTGCATTTAAACATGAGTAAAAAGAGGCAAAATATCTCAGTGAAAAAGACTTATTTCTGCACATTTCAGGGTAATTGCACAATATCCATCTCTCTCAAACAAACTTATAAAAACACTGTTAATCTCAATTCATCCACCCAGCCAGCCACCCATCCACCCATTTTCTCCCGTATATCCGGAGTTGGGTTGCAGGGGCAGCAGCCTCAGGAGTGAAGCCCTCAGCCACATTTGTCAGCTCATCTAGGGGGAATCCGAAAGCCTTCCCAGGCGACATAAGAGACACAATCCAACCACCATGTTCTGGGTCTCCCATGGGGGTTACCCCTGCAGGGAGAAGCCCAAAACGCCTCACCGGGGTGGCATCCTAACCAGATGCCCAACCCACCTCATCTGGATCCTCTCATTGTGAAGAAGCAGCGGCTCTACTCTAAGCCCCTCCCGGATGTCAAGCTTCTCACCCTCTATCTAAGGGAAACGCAGGCCACCCTGCAGACGCACCTCATTTCGGCCAATTGTATTTGCAATCTCATTCTTTTGGTAATGACCCACAGCTACAGACCATAGGTGAGGATAAGAACATAAAGCAACCGGTAAATAGAAAGCGTTGCCTTGCGGCTCAGCTTCTTTTTCACTACGACAGACTGGCGCAGTGTTTGCATTACTGCAGACGCCGCAATGATCCGCTGGTTGATCTTGCGCTCCATCCTCCCTCTACTCATAAACAAGAATCAGAGATATTTAAACTCCTTCACTTGGGGGAGGACCTCAAAGGACACTCTGGAGATCACGTCCAGATGAAGCCAACAGAACCACATCATCTGCAAAAAGCAGAGACCCAATCCTGAGGCCACTGAACTGGATCCCCTCAACACTTTGACAATACCAATTTCTATTCCTCCCAATTTAGGACCTCCACACAAATCCTTTGTTTTTAAACATCCCAAAATAAAACAGCAGGATAACCTGGTGTCGTACCCCTCTTTCTCCTGTTGTGGACATATCTCCAGGGTAATTAAATACCAGCTGTGCTGACATAAATCCTCATTTAGCTGCATTGTATGTTGAGACAACCACTGCATGGGCATTCCCTGAGGGAACACTGGGGGAATATGTGCTTTTTATGTGACGTTAATGATGGCAGTGTTACTGCCAGAGGCCTAAAGGTGATGAATAACAGCCATTACTTTCCTATTTGCCGGTTGACGGATGTATTAAAAGTCAATCTTGCCTTCCCACTGCCACTGAATGGTATACCTGTGAAATTGAATCAGGGACACACAATCTGTTTGATGTTATTTTGGTAATACGTATAAGGAAAACACAAAACTGTATCTACTGGCGCTGACAGAATCAGAATAGGACAATTATGTTGTCCAGAGGTTGCTTCCAATTAGTTGACTTGTTCTTACTTTTGACATCTTGCTTAGAAGATGATAAAATGAAGTGTATGTGGGGATGAGTAGGAATATATACTCTTTAAAGGAGGTTTTGTTTCCTCCGTTTACAGAAAAAAAGCAAAAAATAAAATGTAAAAGCAGGAATTCTGCTGGATTGAGAACATTCAATTTTAGCCAGCATACCATATTGGTTGTGTTTACTCATGTGTCTGCTGTGACTTTCTCTTCCCCCCGGAGAACTTCAAATGGAAGCAGTTGTTTGGTTTTTATTGTTTCCATCCTAGAATTGGTGTAGGTACAAACAAATCCCCAGAGAAGCTCTTAAACAGGTTTGCTTATGTTTTTCTCTTCAACTTTACCTCCAAGCAACCGACTAAAGATGCAAATACATTAAACAAGAACATCTAACCTCTTTACAGCTACAATACCATCCTCTGCATTTTAGCAGCCAAAGTAAATGCCACCATAGTTGCAATCCATAAGCATCTTCCGCTGCATAGAATGGCTCTGTTTGATTGTGCAGCTAAACCTTCAGGACTGTCAGCACCTCACTGATGGGATACAACTAAATCTTTGTGGTCTCTAGCAGCATGGGAATTCAAACTCCTTCTCATGAAAGCATGCAAGTATGAATGAGTCTCCTTCCCACTGGCTCAAATATGCAGTGTAGGAGCTAAACGGAAAGCTGAGGAGGAGAACTAGAGCTTTACTTATAGTATTATGTAGATGCAGTGATGTGCTGTCATGTTTTAGAGATGGGAGTCCTGTTTATAATACACTAGATAAAATATAGACATATACAGTGGTGGAATAAAGAAGAGATCTTCCTTCTCCTTAAGCCCAAGATGATTTTTACCTTTCTACGCAGCCTATTCTAAAGGAAAACTAAACTCTAAACAAACCTCGGACCACATCCAATAACAGTAAAATTCATTTGGAATAGTGTGAATGAGAATTTAAACTGATCTGAAACAAAGGAAACAACTCTGGTCTGCTTAAAAACCACTGTTCCCATTTACAAAGAAAGCCTGATGTGGTTTAATGTGAAAGCAAAGAGAACATCCAGTAAACCAAAAAGAGGAAGTAATGGAGACCCTGAGATGATAAAAATGTCGGATTTGGTAAGTTGTTTACTGTTGAATGAGCCGGCAGAAAGGAAGGATTTCTATTGATGATCCTGATGTTTTTCCTTCTTTCTTCTTGGGTAGTCATCCTCTCAGGCAATGTTATGAAATGTGCTTCATATTATCATAAAAAAGGAAAAGGCCTGCAGAGTTTTATAGCCCAAGGTCCACTACATCAGAATAGAAATCTCTGGCTGAGATAAACGTGTTACTGTTATTCCAAAGCAGAGCAATTGCAGATATGGATTCTGTTGCATTCACTGCACTCGGGATAATTTTGTGAAAAAGGCCAGCAGAGCTGAAAAGTCTCTTTTCTGACTAACTCTTTAAGTTGTGAGAGGTACATGTTTACCCAAAATGATCATTTTGTTTCCCAAATGTAACAGCTGGCAGAAAACTTCATATAAAACTAAAAATAATCATTGAAAAAAAGGGTGATATCGTATTTAAACCCCAAACTTTTGACTGATCATCCCATGTTGGACAGACTCATCCTCCTTTTGCCTGCACATCAGAAAGGATTTGTCTGATCTTTGTCTCGTTTTGAGAAGTTTCTCTGGCAGGAATGACTTAAAGAAATGGAGTTTCTGAGACAGGAAGCTCTGCGTTTATGTACTTGACAAGAAATCAATGTGTCATGTGAATCTAAAAGCAAACTTATGAATGGAACTAAACTCTGAACTTGTGAATATTCATGCGTGCGAGCTGTAGGGAAATAAAATCAAAGCCTATGATCTGTCATTCTGGCTTTGCAGGCTCATGTCATGCACACTTCAAATGCTCCATGATCCTCACAGAAACTGATGTTGCATCTTATTCAGAGGATTTTCTCATCTGGAAAATCTCACAGGGGGGTTAGTAGGTACAACATTTTGAAAGAAAACATATTAAAAAGGCTTGGGGCAATTAATGTCCTTGTTTAAAGTCCAACTAGCAATACAAATGTTTGATAAAATGTTATTCCCTCTGCCATTTCTCATCTAAAGTAAACTGTATGTACAGAGTTCGAGTGCCAGTAAAACTTGTACAAAAGGACATTTCAAGCTACAAGGCAGTGAGGCTGTACTCACCAACCAGCGAGTTAAGGGCCAATCTGTAGGAACTGGCATGTCGCTGAGGCTGCCACTGGGTACACACACTCGTCATCCTCACCTGGTATTCCTTCAGGTTGGTCACCCCAAGATACACTATGGAAACAGTAAATAAAAAAAAATAAAAAAACTCTTTATGCTTTTCAGTTAGTGTTAAGGTTAATGGAGGATTGAAGGATTTACATGTAGCAGAGGAGCTTCTTCATGCTTAGTGATCAACATGAACTGTTCCATAGGAGCAAGTTGTTACATATAGTACAGCTAAACTTAGCTTTTTTTCTACATTGTGCCTCTGCTGTAGTAACAGAATCAGCAGTAACATGAAAAATAAACCTCTTCTGGAAGTTTAAAAATGTGCATTATAGAGCTGTGAGCTTTCTTCTGTCCACATTGCCACATATAACTGCACTCAGCTCACATCAGAAAAACCACAAACAATCATGCTTCCAGATTATAGACTTAAAAGCAAATGGCTGGTTGGTTTTAGGGACACCAAAGCACATTTCCATGAAGTTATTTACAGACACAGAGGGATATAGCTCCACTGTCTTTGCTCAAGAAGTGTAGCTTATGCATGCATTCCCAAACAAACCCACACAGTCTATTTATGCAAATAGAATATATTCACTTTTAGTGTCTGGCTTTTCTAAGCATCACTTGTTCCGAGCTGAAAGACATTAGGATGCATGTTTGTGTGAGCTGCTAATGGCCTTGTGCATCTCGGTATATCGCCTCCGACAAAATAGAATGTTTTCAAGTTGACCCAAGTATGTAATTTTCATGATTTTGACCTCCATGAAAATGCAGCATTATCTCTGCATAAGCAATATCTTTCCATTCCTGAACAGATAACATGAGACAAAAACATCACAGGGGCATGGATCTGCTGTATATGTGCCGATATTCAAAATAAGTGACTGATACACCCACTCCAGAAATTTACATAAAAACATCTGACCTAAGTTTTTTTACAACAGGTACAACTGCTTTTTAATGCTCTTAACAAATGTTCAATAGCTGACTGTTGCAGCTGCACCATTTGAATTTATGTTTCTGGGTGGCCTCACAGGAAGAAGGTTGCTGGTTTGAGCCTAAGCTGAGGAGGTTTTCAGTGACCTGTGTGGAGTTTGCATGTTCTGTGTATGTTCCCATGTATGTGTAGGTTCTCTCTCCAGGTACCCCGGCTTCCTCCCATCCATAAGACATGCATGTTAGGTTAAAAACTATGGTAACATTTTGCTTTGGATAAAGGCATTTGCCATACGATAGTAGAGTAGAACAGAATCAGAATGTGAACATGCAAAATATTATTGTAACCTCTATTTAAATATTTAAACCACATTGGAAACATGTTGAAGGGAAGTGGGAAGAAGATTATATATATATATATATATATATCTATATATACAGTACAGACCAAAAG
>JBAMIG010000018.1:18486285-18506617 GCA_037177335.1 Kiunga ballochi
TTAAAATAAAAATAAAGTTAGAAAAAATTAAAGAAGTTTTTAGTAATAGGTCTGCACCATCCAGGCAAAATAAAAAATAAAAAAACTTACAAAAAATACTTGGTTGAATAGGAAAAGGAACAAAACAATATGCAAAATATATACCTATTCATCAAAAATGATCCGACAACCTTTTTTTTTTCCAAAAATTTCACGTTCACTTTAACACTGGTACAACTAATAGTACATTTGCTTTAAACACAATAGTGATCCAATTATTTTTTTTCCTTGACAGGATCACAAAATCTGCCCAGTAGTTATTGTGTAAAATTGCTAACCTACTGATGGACGGACAAACAGGAAGAGCATCACCTCCCAGTCGAAGGTAATTATGGAAGTAATGGCTGAAATTACATGCATGTACTCCACCTTCTCATCAAGCTTGCATAATACTCTGCAGTGGGTTTTGTCTCTTTCTGCATTGATCCAGATAATGTAGAACCTAAAACAAGTACAGTACTGCTAAAGTGCCATGTGTATTCATCCTCACCAAGTCAGCCATGATTTTGATTTAAAGTGACATTGGCCTGCCAGCAATGTGGCTCCTGCAAGTTCTTCAGGGAAACTTTAGGGTGAAAGAACCTCCAGGGACTAAATTACACAGTTTTCTTTTCTACATAAAGCTGTGAAGAGGTGCACATTATAAATGATGCATGTATGTATGTGTAAGTGTTGAGAGACAAAAGATAGAAAAGATTTTGACATCCTTTAACAAACACCCTCAGAGGACTGGGAAAAAAAAACAAAACCACTGGGGATCATTTCGGGCTCACACACACACACACACACACACACAACAGTAGCAGCAGCAAAGAACAAAGCTAAAAACTACAATGACACTTATACATAGCATACAGGTAAAAAAAGGAAAGTCAGGGGAAGAAAAAGAACATTCTTAAGTCAATGTGACTTTCACTGTTAAAAAACTACACACAGCAAAAACAACCACTTAGTTTCACTGCAATGAAATAAACACACTTAATTTCATAAAGACAAGAGATAAAAACTCTGATGGAAACTTTACGCTTTGTCCCCTAAAGGGTTTCGTTGCTTTCTTCTTCCAGTTATTAAATCCCATTTGAGGAAATACCAAAAAGCACCTTTATTTCAATTTCTTTTATGATGGAATTCAGAAATTAATTCTCTACAAAACAGATAATCTTACTGACTTTCTGAATTCAATTAAAAATGTTGATATATTTAGCTCAAAACATAAAAGTACACTGTCTCAAGTAACTTTCCAAAGGCTTGGGACCATTCTTTTAATAAAGAGAAACAGACTTTTAAAACGTTACACATTGATCAAATATGGTGAAGGTAAAAGAAACGGGGTTCAAATCTGGACTTCAAGTCAGGATTTTGATTAAGTCAGGAGATTTTAATCTTGTAATTAGGTTTAAATATCCTTAGTGAAGTTTTTACTTTCATCTAATTCATTAATACATCAGCAGGACTGAGAAATGTTCTTCACTTGGAGTTCTGACCAGAAAAGACAGAAAAAGGAAAAGTAAACATAACCCACATAGAAGAAAGATGGACACTACAAAAGGAGAAACCCCAATCCAACCAGATACCACTCCATCCGCTACACCTGTGCACAAAACAAAGGATATCTCATGGGATGGGATTATTGATCTATACTAATATTTACTCTAAAGCCCTACAATGAGTACAACATGGTACAGAAAAATAAATATGCGTTAATGTTAACATGTTTAGCTTTGCAACAGTGTGAGCGTTCAGTCCCATAGAGACTGGTAACAGTTCAAATCTTATGAATGAATGAATGAATGAATGAATGAATGAATGAATGAATGACTTTATTGTCATTATATACAATGTACAATGAGATTAGGCAATGTCAGTGCAAGAAAGCATTATAGAGGATAAATAAATAAAAAAAGTGTGCACATCTGAATATTCTATACGTTTATATAATGTTCAAGTTAGAAATTATTACAGCGGCTTTAATAAGTAAGGAGCGTGTTAATGGTGTCCTCCGCACACAAAGTATCGAATAAAATGCCTTGTTACAGCATGACAAAAAAACTGATGAGAAGCAGGAAAATGTGGAATTTTAGCAAAGAACATGTATTATGAATAATGGGTCAAAAGTTGGAAAGTGAACCTACGAGAAAAAAGCAAGACCTTTAAAAAGAACGCATGCAGTAGAAAAAACAACACAACAAAAGCAGAAAGAGAATATTAAAAAAGGATAAGATAAATTCAGCTGTATAATAAAAAAGATCAAATAAAGATGGAGAGAGAGGGAAATTAGAAGGATGAGAAGTGAGGATGAGTGACACAAAGAACATAAGAACATAATTGGTGGCAAAGGATGAAAGAAACTGAAAGATTATTGCCGGAGACAATATAAGGTGCATGTGATGTGATAATAAGGAGGGACAAAAAGAAGAGAAAAGGAAAGGGAAGAGAAAAATGGAAGAAAACAAAGTGAAAAGTAGAACCAACAAGACAGAAAATGACTAGTATACCCAAAAATGAGAGCTTCCCTTCTTCATTTTACTAAAAATGCACAAATGTGCCACAAAATTAACAAGGGAAACTAAACACTAAATCTAAACCACAAGAGGAATTCTAAAGACATCAGTCCACTTATCAAAAGCCATGGCAACGCTATCACAGAAGCAAATTGATCCAAGAGGACACAGCTGCCCAGATTGATGATCCTTCAAAGTCTTCACTGATTGGTCGGAAAGAAGGAAGTGGTGTGGTGGATTATCCAATGGGTGACAGTCCTGACAGGGAGTAAGTGATAATAGGTATCCAATAAGTGCAACAGGCGAGAGAAATCATGGAGGTGATGTGATGCTCTGATGAGGTCCTGGTGCAAGTTGAAGCTTTGCAGAGTTCTTGTTTCAATGCATCCTCAGGCCAAAGGCTTTAGGGATGCGACAGGACAGCTCGCCCATCTTATTCAGCAGAAAGTTCAAATTCCCCATGATAACAGAGTGAATTGATGGTTTGTTGCGTCTCCAATCCTCCACTAGCTGAGCGTTCAGCTTAGCCCTGACCTTGCTGCCCCTAAATATCCTTCTCAAAATACGTTACCAGCATTTTTAAGTTAAAATCCCTTTAATCTTATTTCTATATGGTCACACAAACATCTCCATGCCATCATCTCTGATCTCACTAACAGCTGATTAAAAGGACTTGTGTTCCATACCATAAATGCACACTAGTCTCACCAATCTTTCCAGAAAGGTCATGCAGACGTGCGAACTGCAAAAGCGATGGCAGGAAAAAGAAAATGATGCTTCCAATTTCCAATCAGACTACCAGATGTCAGACCACACACTGAGCATCCTGCAATTGATATCACACCATAAGCTATCCAACATTGGTCCGTTTCCCCGTGCCTCCCATTTGGGCCGCTCAATTTCTCTCTCGCATCTAAATGAGCTTGTCACAGTGTCAAATAGAAGGTGATGGAGCTTCAGCTGCAGTAGAGCCTCTCTGCCTTGCCAGCGTTATGACCACCCCCTACCAGTTATACCTCTTTCCCTTTCCAGCTTCACTAAATCAACATCTCATCCCCTATTTGGCCTTCCAAGTGCCGAGCACAGATGATTTACTGCTTCATCATTCATCTTTATTTGTGGGTAGCAGATAGACACTCTTCAAGCTGCTGTTGGTAAATTCTGCTGAATTCCACATAGTCCATCTTCCTCATGTGTGGCCTGCTTAGTTTCTAAATGTTCCCAGTCATTTCCAGCTCTCTCTCTGTCTGTACATTTATTTCTTTACCCCTGTGACCTAATTAACTGAGAAGGCTTAAATTTGCAGCTAGTGTATTACATTATATTTACCAGTCACAGTCAAGCGAGTATAATCTCTATGGCTTAGAACATACATTTCAGGAAAGAGATACTTGATTCAGTTGAGGAAATTTTCCCAAAGGAACCCTTTTAATTGACGATGCAAGTGGATAAATATTGAAATGCAAGAAACGCTAATAAAGCAACGCTACTGAACTTTTGCAGGATTACACTTTGACCCCAAACAAACCGTAATTGAACATTCGCCTCGCATTCTCTGGCTCTTTTAAGCCAGTAATCCAATATCGACTCACTCTGCCATTGTCTCCAATTCTTTTCTTTGCTTCCTCCAATTATACACTCTTGCATGACTTTTAGAATTAGTCATGAAGCACGTTGAAAACCCCAGTGAATCAGCATCGTATAGCAAAATTCAACATATATGTGATGCTTTTTGTTATATGTGTTTGCTTTTTTAACATCGGGACACAGAATAGCAAAGACCGGCTCCAGAAACATACATGATGAATAAAAGCCAGAAGCACAATGTTTTTAGCTTGCATACATACAAGCTAAAGTACTGTATTTTATGTTATTTATTTTTATTTTACAGATACACAAGGTATGTCGACTTATTTTAAAAGCCTACAAAATATTAAACAAGACTCCATTTTTTATCTGACAGTTTTCATCCTAATAGTAAATTACTTGTCTCACAAAGTGATAGCAAATACTTCCATCATTGCTGATGCAAGCTGACTGAACGACATATTTGCAAAATATCTGCAAAGAGAACCCCAAAAAATTCAGAAGGAAAAAATCCAAAACTAAAACTCTTACATCTTTATATTTAGTCTGCAAGTATTAAATAAAATCATTCAGTAAAGTAAGGAAACAAAGTTAACATTTGCATACAAAGCTTAAACAGAAAATACTTGTATTTTCTGTTTTCTTGTATATCTTTGTCACAAAGCATCATCACAATTTTACAGCATAAGCAGCAAACATAGGGCCATTCTGCCATGTATATTGCACATTATGGTGCAAACAAGAAAATAAACCTAAATATGGCAAATATGTCCATACGTAGCAATGCAAATGAAGGCTGTCCTCAAGCAGCTGCTTATTGCTACTACTGATGCATTGTTCATGCTGACAAGCTCGCACAAGCATCAACATTATCCAGGCTTCACCTTCAGTTAACTGTTCAAATAAAAACAACAATTTACAGGAGTGTGTTCTAATAATTTACCATGATGTGGTTTTTTTATTCCAGACTTATATTAAAAACATGTTTCAGCTGCTTGCTTCCACATTAACCCCTTATGGTCAAACGTATCATATTTGATTTATACCGTTTGAGATAGTTTGCATCACTTTGAGGTTTAAGAAAGATCAGTTATCAGATGTTAAAAATGGGATTTCTTTTTTGTTCAGTTCTTATTTTGGCTATTAAGGAGTTAAAATATGCCTTTTCTATAATAACCCCCCCAAATAGAGGAAATAGAAACTCAAAGCATGCATGCAGAACATCTCTTCACAATTTTGTGCCTACTGTTTTTCCCCCGCTCTGTTTGGTATGTTGTTCTACGCTCAGTTGCACAAAAATATCCTTTACCACCAAAATAAAGCAACGAGTCCTTGACAAATACCTGAGAAGATCCCTGACTAAATGTAGAAGTAAATCCTTTAATACCGCGCAGACTGGAATGTGTCAACCCTTTCTCTTAATGATACAGTCTCTGATTGCAATAAATGACCTGCATTAGGGATGGAATACAAAAACAAGACTTAAAAAAAGAGAAGGAAAAACGATGCGTCCCACAGGAATGTGACCACGGATCGCTTTAGACATTTAAGGGCAAAACAATTCGTGACTATATACGAAACCGTTACTTCCATACAGAGAAGTTAAACTTCTTTATTCCTTGTAGAAATTTCCATTAGTTCATAATAACTGGTGAGAAAATCTTTTTTATTCACGTTCTGCTACTCTTTGATGTCATTTTTAGAGGAATTTTCATAGAAAGATCTGAATTGTGCCACAATATACTTAAATCCACACTCTTCATGTGGACTGGGAGAAGCTTGTATATTCTGCAGGTCTTTCCAACCAACTCAAGCAAGGATTATCCTGTTTGAAGGAGGTAAAACTAATCCTTAGCAAACAACCGCCGCTTAGCATGTGGGTTAGAACCTGGGAGAAAATCTAAACCAACAGTTTTGACTTTCATGTCCCACAGTTTATTTGGTAGCGTTCCCAACACACACCCCTGATGAGTGAAAGATGTGGCCCATGCTGTGATTTCATTATCCCTGCCTGTCTTCTCTGAACATGGCCTAATTACTGGGGCCTGAACAAATAGACCAGGAGTCATACCTCAGTATATGGGTCATGTTGGGCAAATGGAACACTGTTGAAGTAAGAAGGAGTTTATATGTTCAGTAATTGAAATGCCACAAGGTCAAGCTCTGCAAAAGATTAAACACTGACATTCAATGTTCAGTTAGAGGACAAAAGGGGACATGAGGTTTTACTTCTTTTCAGCTTTGACCTTGTAGTGCCTTTACTGGGAAAAAAAAAGGTGCAATCATTTTAACTTAATATTTAACAACAAATCTAAAAAAATAAATAGCTTCACAAATCTTCTTTCAATTTTTCAAGCAAATCTTATGAATCTTCTCGTAAAACAACTTTCATGCAATGGTGTTCCATATATTGTTGCATCGTTTGGGTATTGTAATGCAAGTGTATTTTATTAGACACAGTATAAACCACATTTCAGTAGATAGAGAAAAAGACACATTGAAATTGTGCACTGATAGGGAAATGAGAGTAACGTGCCATATATTAGCTAAGCTATGAGACATTTCCGTGCTTCGTTCAAGTCTGCTTCATCTCTGCCCCAAATCCTTTGGCTAAATGAAGCATTTCAGCTAAATATTAAGTTTAACACACAAGACAGATTTGCAAACTATAGTAAAAAAAAAAAAGACACATTGCCAACTCTGCCTGTTTTATGAGATTTATAATGGTCAGTGCCTGGATTTCTGTGTTCATTTTCACACAATACACTGGTGTTACGTGAATAACAATCTCTAAAGTCAACAAAGGTCGGCTCCAGGTATCAGCTTGAGTGTTCAGTCAGAAGATGAAAAGAACAGCCTGTTTTATGGTCATATGACGTTCTTTGCAGTGAAGTCTCTTAATCCTCTGATGGAATGTGCCATTGAGCATTGTAACTATCTGAACTTATGTACCTATTATAAAAAAAAGAACAAATGCATCAAAATGTTTTAAGTAATGGTGATAGACATTCAACATTCAACATGCAAGTAGATTTTGATTTTCATTGTTGTGATATGGGCTGATCTTACAGCTGCATAGAGGGGAAAATCTTTCAGTCAGCAAACAGTAATGTGTATATCATGTCATCATTCAAAAACATGCACTTTGTACCTGTAACTAACTATACACTTGCGCACATATGCATTTGTTATCTGCAGTCACGGCTTAACAAGCTCTCTTTTGGGCTAACAGTGAAAAATGGTACAAAAGGCCTCAGTGACCAGTAAAGTCTACAACATGAATCAAATACATTGTGTTACACAGAATTTCACATTTTTATGTCAAAGTTGAGCTTACACAGTCCACAACTCACTGACTGTGTTGAAAAACTAAACTTAATTAATATTGTACAAGTCTTGTTAGCTAACAGTTTGCTAGTTGGCTTTAGCATCTTATCTTGTAACAAACACTCTTTTGTTATTGTTGATGGATTAAGCTGTGAATAAGGTCTCTCACACATTTTCATCCATATTTGGTATTTGTGTCTTGGGAAACTCAAATGGCCCATTTCCATTAGTGCCTACTCTTCCTTACTCGGCTCTAGATCCCGGGTGTTTCCATTAGGCATTTTATAGACCAAGTAGATACTTTGTAGTACCTACTTAAAGGAAAGTCAGGCTTAATATTAGACTACGAGCTGATATAGAAACAGTCTGCAGCTTTGATTAGGACTGATAACAGTGGCAGCATCACAACCAACACTGGTGTATTCTCTGCAGCTCTGATCACAGCAGCAGCTTCGTAAAATCTCAAATCAGCCTAGAAACTGACACCAGTTTCGATCATGGGGATCATGCAATAATGGAAAACCAGCGGGGCAGAGTTGAGTCAAGTTGGTCAGCATAGAGTAGCTATAGCAGAGTAGATACTAATGTAAAAGAGCCTTTAGTTACCATTGCTAATACATGATTGGTCGGTGGTCACTTTGTATGTCAGCACAGAGGGGCCTTGAAAAATCACAAAACCAAACCAACAAATTCAGGTTTTGGAACAAAGGTATGCAGAACTATAGTTATAATAGAAATATACAACTTTACACAACATAACCTGTTTACATAAACATGGCTATAAAGTCATATTTATAGAAAATTGAAGCTCATGTTTACCAACCTATTGTTAGACACAAAAACACCATTATGAAGGAGGCAAAATCACTAGCTTTGTGACAAGTATGCAATTTATAGTTTGTCGGTGAAAGAATAACAAATGATAAGCTTCACCTTTAGCTCACCTGATTTTTTCTATCCTAATAAGCACATATACTTCCCACACCCAGGTTCAGGAATGTATGAACACACAAATCTGTGTGCAGTTTGTTTTGCACACAGATGAGCCGACTGAAAGAAAAAAGGGACAGTGAATTAACTTAGACTGCCAATTTTAAGACCAACACAAACAATTAGCATTAATTCTGAAAGATCACTGAAACATGTCCTGGAATATTCTGGACTCCTGTCTAATAATAATTTCAATACATTTTCATACATCTATAATGCAGCAAGCCCACACCTGGCTTCTATTATTTAAATAACACAGCTTCACGTCAAGTGTTTAAAACGAATATTTCCCAGAAATCCAGACACAAAAGCTTTTCCATCTCATGTTGCATCAGTTAAACGAGAGTCAAACCCAAACAACTGTTATCTAACCTTTGTGACCTCAAACAACACAAAAGTAGCTTGAGATCAAATTAATTGTTCCACTCTTTAAAAAAAACTGTTTGTGTCAAGTGATTTATATTTGTGGTCTAATATTTAGTTTTACCCACAAAATTTGACAGCAACATTAATAAAAAATAATGTTAAAGTATACAAAGGTGGTCCCGCCTTTAAGACCACTGAATGCATGTTCTGAATCTGTTGCATCATTCAACAAAATTACACAGCAAGACAAAAAAAAAGCAGAATCTTTTCTGGTCCACTGGATCAGATGTAACCCGGCCTCCTTGGGCTTCAAAATAACGCTTAACAGGTGACTTTAAAGTGTGGTGTATCGTCAGAACAACCCATTACAGGTATTTAAGAGCTAAAAACAAGCCCTGAGGAGTCAAGGGAAGGGATCCGGCAGAAATAACTACTATGCTCGTGGACTGGTGACAGCTAAAGAGCCAATGTGCGTGTCGAGTAGTGCAAAAAACATTCACCCTCTGGCCATAAAGTGGATGTTTTCTCCAAAGTAAAACCCACATTTTTAAAAGCTGCAAAAAAAAAAAAAAAAGAGGGGGAAAAATGCTGATTGGGATGCTTCTTAAATATAAAGGGAGAAAACGAATTTAAGAAAAGGATTACAACAAAATTATTACATGAAATGATAAAAGTGTACAGCATTTAGTGTTGTATGCTAATGTAGCTGCTGTCACTTTGTTGCCTTAACAAATGCTGGAGCCTCTGAGAGCATGATTTGTGCCAAAAGAAGGGCGTGCACGAAGAGGTTGAGGAGGCAGGGACAGATGACAATAGAGTCTGACAAACATATCACCTTTCAGGTGGTTTAAAAAAAATGAAATGGCATTTTTGCAGTCCTGTCTGTTCAATTGGTGACTGTTTATTTTTTTTATCTTGTGTTGGATTTTTGTAATTTTTTACTATTTATTTGCTTTTTGATGCTTTCCTGTACCATATATAATGTTTTCAATGTTTTATGTAAAGCACTTTAAAATCATTTGTGCAGGAAATTTGCTATACAAATACACTTGCTTACCATAAAGCATTTAACTGGCTGTAATCAGGCCATTTTAAGCAAAACAGTAAAAAAGCTCCTGGAAGACAAATCTTACCCAACTTATTTTAATGAAGTGAAACCATAAAGATATAAATTAATGTTGGGTTAGGAAAAAGTAGAAAACAAGAATAATGTTTCACTAAGTTGACACTGCTAAAGAAAAAAGGTCTTCAGAAAGACGACATTATTACTCACCTCACAGGTAAATTAGACTGTCATATAGTTTAATAAAAGCTTGCTTTCTAAAACTTTCTAAAAACACCATAAAATTACCCTAGTTTCTCATTTTACACTGACAATAATTCAGTCATTAATATATAAAAATATGTTAGTTTTACTTGTGTGAACGTATTCAAGCAATTTGGCATTAAACAGCCCTGAAATGAAAATTGTACACACACACACACAGCAGTTAATTTATCATTTACATCTTCTGATGCGACACTGCGACCTCACCTTTATAAACAATAATGCTTGTCTGCATTGCAAACAGATAAGCTGCTGCACACAAAATAAGGTAATTGTTTAATCTTTTTTTTTTTGCAGCATATTTGGCTGTTTTTTAGTCAGGCTCCAGCCATATTTTCAGTCTATGACTGCACACAGTCTCTCAGTCTTTCTGCACTTATAAATGAAATGCTTTAAATAAAGATTTTTGTTTTAGTAAGTCAGTTACTGCACATACCAGAAATAGATAATAAATTCCACCACTATATACAGTATACATCCCTCAATTGTTGACTCTCCTCATAATGAAGCCAGATCAAGCATTACCCCAATACCCAAAAAACAGCTGTCAGTCAAATATGTTCTTAATTATACAGCTTTAATCAAAGTATGGATGTGAATGAATGGATGTGCTTTAACTTTATTTTTATGTTTTATTTATTAAAGCTACAATCAGAAAATGAAAACAAGTCCAGATAAGTTGACAGACAGGTGTACTGTATGCGCTGACCTGAAGGGATACCTGTGGATTCCACATGGGTGCTCTGAGAGCAAAGAGACAGATTAGATGAGTTATAGTGCTCTTGTGTCAGTTTACACTCCTAATCCATCATGCTATGGAGGACAGCCGACAAGAGAATTGAACACACAAATAGTTTGAGTGATGAAGGCTAAGACTTGTTAGACCAAACATCTTAATAAGCTACTAAATAAGCTGCACTGGTCCATGTTTAGTTTTATCTTAGCGTGCCAAAAGGGTTTGCTAAATCTGCACTGATATACAGTCTATTTGATCCATCAGGACCTCTGAAAGTTAAAGAAACTTCAGTGTGTTACCTCAGAAAGACTGCTCTGAAAGACAGCAGAGAGGCATTAATCATAGCAGCAAAGGAGCAAAAAAAAGCTACAGTCCACCACAATGGGACACCAGGTGCAGGCCGAGACAGTCCAGGGTGTGAATGCAGAAGATGGACATGATAGGGAATGAGTAAGATCCTGTGGGATTTTTAAAGCCAGAATGATAAACGAAAGATTGCCAACTAACCAGGCGCTGACAAACAACAGGCAGCAGCAATAGAGCTCCTACATGCAGCAGTAACATTAAGAACAAAGGAAGAGATCCATGAAAAACACCAAGGACACAAAGGGGAGTCAGGTTTCAGCAAAGAAAGCAACATTGAAGCAATTAAGACTCTGAACTCCTGTTGGAAAAAGACTCAGACGGGGATATCTATCCAGAACAGGTAAGATGCAGGGTAGAACCTCCCAGGTAACATTTACACATCTTATTAAGAATCATTTTAACTTATTAGAGTCTGTTCAAATGATTTTTCAGAATAAAAGTGGATGCAAATCATGTCAGTAAACAAACAGATACACTTCATTCAACATAAGCACCTAAAGGCTAAAGACTAAATGAAAAGTTCTACTGAAAGTAGATAAACTAATGATTTTATTTTTGTACAGTCGATATTAAGTTGCTGCACTTTTAATCTTAATTCAGACTGAAAGCAGGTATTTAGATAAAAACGATGGTCTACAGACAAGTCTGCGGGCCAGGAAATATTTCATAACAAGTGTGAGCCACCAGCGGTCTCCAGTGTAACTGCTGTGAAGTTAATTACAATTGCCATCTGCCATCCTCAACAATCAAGAACTGCCCTTCCAATAGACTGAATTCAAAGTAATACATTTAAAATCAGGCTTTATTCCAGGCCTTTCAAAATAAAAACGAAAAAAAATAATAAACTGGTATCTCCGTCCCACAGTGTGAAGAAAATGACCTAAAGAAAAACACCAGCAGCCAAATCTTCTGAGGGACAGCCTTTCATCCAGGCAGCTGTTAAAGGTCTGATCAGCAGGAAGGCAGCAGCCCAAGAACAGGCCTGCACGGCTGTAGCTGTGGTATTCATCAGCAAGTGTGGGCAAAAGTCAGTCGGGCAGCTTGAGCAAGAAAAAGTCAAAAGAGCAGAAAGAAACAGGGGAAAGAACAGAGCGAGAGAAAGAAAAGTGGACAAAATGGTGCAAACAGAAGGAAACACTGAAAACACATTTAAGTGCGTGTATTTTCATTTCATGCTGTAATTAAAAAACTATTTGAAAGATTCACTCAATTCAATCAGCAGTTTAAGCAAACAACAATAATAACACATTAAGCAGGGGTCATTAAAATGCATTACCCTGCAACTCTTCTCTACAC
Organism: Kiunga ballochi; assembly: GCA_037177335.1. Classification (NCBI taxonomy): domain Eukaryota; kingdom Metazoa; phylum Chordata; class Actinopteri; order Atheriniformes; family Pseudomugilidae; genus Kiunga; species Kiunga ballochi. The sequence goes on from JBAMIG010000018.1 coordinate 18,498,821, forward strand.
TGGTTGAATTTCCTTCATCTGCAGGTCATTTAGCTCTGCAGAAATCTGCCAATGAGCAAGTCATTTAATTCAGATTAGTTTCTTTTTAAAGACTGAACTTGGGCAACCCTGCTGCGCCGTATTGTTTGGAAGATAAAAAAAAAAACACAACAACAAATGTCCATTTTTACAACCCACACTGGTTGTGCACGCAATCAGAATGAAGTACAACAAGAGAATTTCCCTTTAAAATCTATTTCTAAACGTCAAATGTTCCCTCTTTTCCCCACTAAATGTAGAGGTTGCTGGTGAAAATGATGAAAATGGAGAGCTGGGGGGGATTTGTATGGGGAATGCTGATATGAAAGGCTGTCTGTGAGCTTGGTGAAAGGGGTGTGAAAAAGGTTACAGGTGGGTTGATGTCAGACAAAAAAGCAAGGCCTCCTCCAACCCCCCACATCTGTCTTGTTTAGCCTGCAACCAGTTTGACCAGTTTGGAGAATTTTAAGCTGACTTGCACACTAATGCACACAGACTTGCAGAAGCGGATAGATGTGCAGATATTATGTTTGCTTTTTCAGGAATTAAATCCTCAAAAATGGACACGATAAAATGATTTTGTAATGAAATGAGATGAAGATTTCACTCAGATTTTTGTATGGTTCTATTTAATAATTCACCTTTTTATTTGCTTAACAAATGCGATCAAAAAAAGCACATTGATGGTGTTAAAATAGATTTGCTTTTTAAAAACACTATGATGATAATCTATACATGATGGGGCCTTTTCTGTTTGATGCCAGCACTGCAGGAACTGAAAACTCCCGTTTTACATTTTCTTCACCCATTTAGAAGTCTGCAAGTTATTATTAATCACTTTTACTGGAAACAACCCACCTTCGTATCACTGATGACGGGCTGTTTCTGTCAAACTGGTCTTAATCCAGTAAAAAAGAAAAAGTCGTGACTTTTCATTCATTCTCTGCTTTATTTCTGCTCAGCTTTCCTTCCCACTCTCAGCTCATTGTATTCATTCATTTGGTTTCATTGGGGTTTTTTTGGCAGTTAGCAGTCAGCTTGAGTGGCATCATTGCCAACTACGGTGGTGAAGGATACATATCTAGCTCTGTAAATGTCTCATGCTTACCACAGATATAAATGTCAATTTAATAGCAGCATAGTTTTTATTGCCTAGCCCCATAAAATGTGCTTTCAGCTTGAATCTAAGAAGGTTTTTATTAGAAATAAAATCCTAAATTACAGGTTTGAAATAATTATACAGGTGACTGATAAGGATGTCTGAGTGTAAACTACTTTTGTTTTTCATCCCAAGCATTTTTAAATCCCCACCTCGATTCCTAATTGCTATTTATAGTAACGCAACATGATTTAAGAGTTGATACAGGTGTACAATGTCAAAATAAGGCCAGAAAATCTAATGGGACATCTGAAAGCTAAAGTTTTAGGATGGGAATATTCAGCTTTTTCACAAGTTCTTAAAAATTAAGCAGAATCAGTTGACCTTTTGCCCTCTGAGGACAACGGTGTCATTGTGAAAAATCATCTTCATCCGACATCAAGTCAAAATGAAAATTACAGGTAAACTGGGAAACTAGACTTTGCTTGAAAACATCTGTATCATCACTATTTATTTTAATTAGTGGGTTATTTGAAGTAATGAGTGAGAAACATTTCACATCTCCTGACAAACACAATAAAATCCTTGTAGCTTCAGGGTGAATACTGCAAAAGTATGATGTCACACTTGCATAGCAAACATTTATTACTATCTGACTTATACCACCTACCAGGTGTGTGCATGGGGAGCTGTGTGCAAATGCACAAAACAAAAGGCACCTTAAAGAGTCTTTTATGCTCTTTTTATGTGCATAAACAGTTTAGTCCAATGCCATCATGCTTCCATGGGTACTTTACGTTGGCACAGCTGAAGTTCACGTGGGAGTTCAAATGTTAGTTTTAGGCATGACTAAACATGGCTATAGTGGAGGAGAAATGATCATTTATAATGCAGAGGCATGGAAAGAGTTTAATACGGCCATTAACACACTGCAGCCTCTTTGTTCTAAATCACCTCAACCATATTGCTCAATACTGCTCCCTCAGTCTTCTGGTGGTACTGCTCCATTGACTTGTGAGTGGGGATGGGCAACTGTAGTCGTTGAGGTGTGTTGCAGCAGGGAAACTCCTAACATTTGTGCGACTGTTTCACTCGAGGGCCACAGTTGCCCACCCTTATCTAGGGGGATGGATCTACAAGGGCCCAAAAAATGACTAAATCAGTATGGAGCATAAATGGCCTTTTAATGTTACAATCTAATACAAAAACACACCTAGTTAGTCTCAATCCCTCTGAAGCATCTAATATGATTTGTAAAGAACTGGTGCACTTGATTAAAACCAGTCAAAGTTAGATGTTATTCAATGGACAAGGCAAACAACCAGACCTCAACTTTTCAATTTAAAAACATGTTTTTCATTTGTTTAAAAGAGAGAAACCTGAAGACAGACCATTAATAAAAGCAGCCTCTAAAGCCAGGTCCTGAGAAAAGAACTAAAAACCTCAATTTTTTTAAAACTTACCTTAAAGTTATGTATTGTGTAAATGTAATGTTATTTGTATCCATGTTGGTAATCCAACCCTGCAGCACAGGAGGAACTTTCACAAACAAAAACCTTATGAAGGCAACGTCAATGCAAAGAAAAGACAGCAAGCTAAAAATAGAGACATCCAAACTGCATGCCAGACAAAACACCTCAACTGACAAAGACTTGTGTCGAAACAGAGCAGAGATCAAAATATCAGTAATATAGGGTTAAAAAAAAAAAACCTATATAAAACCCACTTTACCACCTTTCAGAGCAGAAGAGCAAAGAGCTACAAAACATACTGTACCAATACAAAGAGGATCAAAATGAGTTTAGTATTAATAATGCAGGAAATATCATCAATAATACAAGAAAACTGATTAAAGTACTACAGCTATAATGTCTGCAGATTACAGATTCCAGCTATGCATGTAGGTGAAACAGCTTTCCAGCACAACATATATCAGCATTGTTTGAATTCCTTCTCAGGGTTTGAGTGAATATATAATCCCCGAGTCATAAAAAGCCAACATGTTTAACATAATCTCTGCTACCCAATTTCCTGGATTAAACAAAATCCACAAGTGTTTCATTTCCACCCCAGAGCATCAGCATCAGCTTCAGTTCGTTATATGGGTGCAGGTAACACCACAAACACAAAACAGCAATGGCGGATTAGTGCTTCAAATACATCAATTTCCTCCATGAAAAGAGAAACAGCTGCTGCAACCGGTTGAAGCAAATTGAAGATAGTAAATGACAAAAATGTGTGACAGGTAAAAAAAAAAAAAAAAAAACTGTGCAATCCATTAAGGTATCTGTGTTCATCCATTGTTTTTTTTTATCCATTAGGATTCCCTCCATCTTTGTTATTCTTAATCTTTTGTTGCCTATCTGAAAATATAAATGTTCTACTTCCTAAAAGAGACTTTAAAAAAAAGGTTCTCAGTTTGCTTATTCTGCAAACTGTTATATGCAAGTTTAAGACCTTCATTTAATTTTCTCCAAACGGTTCTTTTCTTGCTAATAAAGTAAAAACTATGCCAAACCATGGGATCTTTGGCAAACATTACCAGGTGTTAGTATGTCGGTCATGGTTAGATTGCACTAATGTCGTATTTCCTCGGACTAGAGGACATCCCTTTTAAAAAAGAACTTGCTTCAGATGAAATAACATTCATAAAATATTGTTTCAAGCCAAAAGCCCGTGTTTAGTCTAATCTATACTTTAGCCCAATATATAGGCAACATATCCAAACATGCCAATGGAAGATATTAACGTGCTACATGGGGGGGCTGCACGGTGTCACTGTGGTTAGAACTGTGGCCTCACAGCAAGACGGTTGCTGGTTCAGTGACATTTCTGTATGTTCTCCCTGTGTATATATGTGTGTGTTCTGTCCGGGTCTTTGGGTTTCCAAAGACGTGCGTTAGGTGGTCACTGGGAATTGTCCTCGGTAGTGAATGTGAGTGTTAAATGCGTCTGTCTCACTGTGTTGGCCCTGTGATGGGCTGATGACCTGTCCAGGGTGTACCCTGCTAATAGCAGGGATAAGCTCCATCCTCTGACCCTGAATTGGATAAATTGGTATGGAAAATCAATGGATGATGTCATTGGTAAAGTGCAAGAGCTTCCAAAAATACCTGATAGATAAGTGAATGAAAATGCTTAAATCAGTTCAGCAGATAAATCAAAAGTTTTTAAAGCTGGTGAGAAAGGACAGAAAATCATCTCCAACTACTCAATATGTTCTGCTTTTATGTAGTTATGTTTTAACAATAACTCAGCATTTACACAACTTGCTTTGAAAGTCTCAGTTGCCGACCATCGTAACATGATGCCGCCTGGAAAAGCCGCAGCTTTCCACAATAGCAGGATGCTTCATCATACATATGTGTATATTAACACTAAAATAAAGACTAAATATACCAGAGTGGTTTGACACAGATGTGCGATCTTGCAGAGACCAAGCAGCTGTAATGAGACAGAAAAAGAACATTTATGGAAAGTCCAGGCTGTAATTACTCAGCATTTTGGATCTGGTCCCTGTGGAGTTTGTCCTCGCCTCCTCCTCCTCCTCTTCCATCAGTTTGCTTTTACTCCTTTTGAGCTGCACAAGCAGAAATGTCTTGCACCCTTTTTTTTAAACCAATGCAACATCTTTTAATTTGCAATCAATGATTTGTTCTTGTGTTACCACATTTGTGTAAAACAGCAAGTCAACAGTTGTTCTCTGTATCACTAACACTTTGTCCTTCCTTAAATGCTAGTTTAAGTACAACTCTGTCTCTCTTTCCAAGTCCATGAATAAAGATTTATGTTTAATTTAGATAATTTTCTGATTGCAGAAAACAGACTCCAGAAACAACAAACCTTATTGAATTGCATTTGTTTTAAAGTGAATATTTTCAAAAGTTAGGAGCGTTCATTCTCAAATCCTGGTTACAGTCTGACATTAAAAGACGATTTATGGGAACATAAAATGGGATTAAACTTCCTCAGATTGATTAATCAATAGAATATAAAATAGAAATGTGTTAAAGTAGAATATTTTCAACTAGAAGGTTGTTAAAATGGGATATAATGAAGTGAAAACTGGATGTCAGCTGTCGAATGTCTAAAAAACTAAATGCAAATATTCAACATAAAACAACTAAAAACATTAAGCTGACTGAGCTGGACTGGAGATTTCCAAAGACACAAAAATGCTAAATGTTATATGTTTATCCCATTGTGACAATTTTCAAAGCACAAGCTGTAATTTGGGTTTAAACACGGTGACTTGCAGTCTGCCAGCCATTCTCTCTGCATCTTCACCAACACAACTGCTGCTTTACAAGGCTTCAAACGCAACACCACTCACACAAACAAAGCTGCAAAGGAACACGGCGAAACATCCCATTTCTGTCAACAAAACACGCTCAGACAAAGAGCCACCATTTATGCTGCTGGATGTTTTTCAATGAGACACTTTTTATTGAATATCACTGGAAACCGGGATTATTTTGTGCAGTGATATACATTATACATACAGAAGCATAAAAACATAGAAATCATGCAAAGTAACATTCACAATGTACTAAACTTTATAAAATGTGAGGTTGGTGAGGCATGAACTTGAAACAGAAGATGACAATAGATTACACAACCCATTTCTATTGCGGCACACTGAAATTCAGACGCTCCTGGTTTTTCGCCTGCTTTTTGCCGTCGCATTGTTCGGCCCAGCATGCAGTCCTCACAATCACTTCCAAAACCATAATTGGCTTGTTTACGCTCCTCTCTTGATTTGTTTCCTGATCGCTACACCCTATCGCTTAAATTCCCCTTTCTACGCCGTTTCATTTCCTTTCCCTCCATTTTCTTGTGAATGAAACTGAGTGAAATAAGTGTGTGTGCAGGAACATTACATTCAGAGGCTTTTTGTGTTCTAATGTGTGAGAACTGGAATGGTGAGCCGTCACAAAATGCCTGTTTTCACAAAGTGCACAGAACAGAGAGAAACTGGCCTGATTTACTGAGTAAATTGAACTTGTTATCCACCTACAGGGAGCGCATTAGTGCTGAAAATCAGTGGCCTCTTCATCCTCCACTTAAGCCTCAACATGAAACTCTCCTTCGGTTTTAATGAAAATCTTAGTTAAAGAAAAACATTTTTAAAATTATTGTAGGTTTCGGGGCAAAATAAGCTGAAAAACAGCCGAAATGTCTTTATTTTTTTTTTGTCTCTTTCATCATTTGTTGCTTTGCAATGGCAGCTTGTCTTTCAGAGATGACATTTTAAAACCTGCTTCTCTCGTTTCACAGTGAAGGTCTCGGATTCAAATGATCGAAGACTTCTAAGAGACTCATGTCTCAAACTATTTTCCCCCATTTCAGTGTTCTTTGTCACCTGGTTTGCCCTCTGTCTCTCTGCTGAGGGACTTACCTTCTGAGATCTCGTTCTCCTGTCTGATGTCGCCGTTCTGTCTCTTCTGGGACTGAACCATTTCCACACCTGAGCGCTGAGCTGGAAGAGATAACAAAAGAACATCTTTATGAGCAAGAAAAAGAAGCAAGGTGTGAAAAGAATTAACTCATTTCTGTCAATGAATCAATTTTTTATTTAATGGAGTCCATAACAGAAAATTAAAAACCTCTAATTCTAAGTACTGGGTTAAAAATAATAATAATAAAAAAAGATTAAACAGTAAGAACAAAACCAAAGAAATCCTTAAAATAAAATAAATAAATAAATAAAACACTGGCATATTTTTTAGTCAGACATGTTCCAGCGCGGGTATGAATGGAGAACAATAAGCTTTCATTTTTGCTCTTTTTTTTGTACATTGTGAGTTGGGGTGATTCAATATACAATATATATAATAGATAAATTGTAATAACTGGCCATAAAACCTGAGATTAACAACAATTAAGGTAAAAGTACAATACATAATTTGATTTAAACTTAAAAAAATCTAAAGATTTCAAAGTTTGAGGTTTTTTTTACAGTGATATTATTATTGGGAATAAAATCAAGTATTTTAAAGGCTCCTTGGAACATTTAGGCTCAAACTTTACAATCCCAAGAAATAAACAGGTTTGTAGATTTCAAAGCAAGTTCGCTCTTGACATTCAGAACTTCAATATGCCCTTGTTAGTAGTTTGTTAATAAGAATAAAGACTTATCAGGGAAGAAGACACAGCGGTTTGGTCTTGGTAAATGGTCTTGTACTTGTATAGCGCTTTTCTACACATCAGTGTAAGGCAAGGCAAATTTATTTGTATAGCACAATTCAACACAGGGTAATTCAAAGTGCTTTACAGAGATGTATAACAATAAAACACAGGCAATAAAATAAGAGAAAAATAGAAATAAAGTAGCAGCAGAAAAGAGAGATTCAAAGAGATAATTAAAAAATAATTAAAATCATGATCAATTTTAGAATAAATAAACATAAAAATAAAGATTATAGAAATGCCGTGGAGAATAGGTCTTCAGCGTTGATTTAAACAAGCTCCATAGACTGTAGATGCTGCGCGTGGACCATAGACTGTAGATGCTGCGCGTGGACCATAGACTGTAGATGCTGCGCGTGGACCATAGACTGTAGATGCTGCATGTGGACCATAGACTGTCTCTCTGCTGCGCGTGGACCATAGACTGTAGATGCTGCGCGTGGACCATAGACTGTAGATGCTGCGCGTGGACCATAGACTGTAGATGCTGC
>JBAMIG010000018.1:18517240-18528267 GCA_037177335.1 Kiunga ballochi
CACCACGTTGATCAATATCTATAATGCCAAGTGATTTCATTTAATCATCTGTCAACATCATTAAACTGAGAAGCAATAACATGGGGATTGTGTCTGGGAGAAGCATTAAAACGCAGGAAAAATAAGAGAAAACTGAGTTTATGATACTCCATTTTTCTTTTTATTTCACATTAAAATGAATTTTTTTTATTAAATTTTTAAAAATTCCAAAATTACATTTTTTTTTATTCATTTCTTTTTTAAATTACTTCACAATAATGTTAAAAGTGAGTACTGTTAAACTTTATTTTTTAAAAAAAAACACATCAAACTCACATGGATTTTAAACGTTAAACTTTAGGCCCATCCTGATGGTAAGACCTTTTCTGTTCTGGCCACATAAATAATCCATGTTGGTGTAGCGCTGCTGGTTGGAGCTAATGATTTGGCAAATTAAAAAGAAAGAACTGATTCTCGGTTAGGCTTTGCCAGTTGCATAGCCAGACAAGATGCCAGCAGTCCCACAGCTCAGGTTTGGCTGAAATTGCCTGGGAAAACACAATTATATCAATCTGTGTGGAAAATCAACAACAAAATGGCCAACAAGACATAACCAGAGAAAACCAGACCTCATTAGATGTTATTCATCTGCATTTTCATAAAACCTCAGCACTAGAAGAGGGCGCCCTTTACCCTTTAACTCATCTATTCTCTTCATTTGATGCAGAGAAACATCTGAACTGAATTTATTCACTTTTGATTCAAAGCAAACGTTCAAACCAACAATCAACACGGTGTTATTTAAGTAGCATTTAGCTAATTAGAGGAAAATACATTTTCAGAGCAGACAACCGCAGGAATCCTACCAGGGGGAAAAAGCAACCTGACTATCAGTAATATCACATTCTGTGTTGTTACACGTCTCTTCTAAAGCAGAGTGAATTATGAACCAGCATGCAAGTGAAAACCACACATAAAAAGGTGTTTTTGCTCTCCCTCAGGGAGAGAGGTTAAATGTTGCAGATCGTTGTGCATAACTAAGATTTTTTTTTTTCAGCCACTGTAAAAAAAAAACTAAAACAAAAAAATGACATAAACCCAATTTGTTTCATGAAAAACAATTAGCCACACTCCCATCTGAAACAATGCATCTCTGCTGTCGACGTACAATTCCTTCTCAAGCTAGATTGTTCAGCCAGCACTGTGGGGCCCTTGAGCAAGGCAGAAGACAACTAACCTGTCACGGAGGATTCACTGCTAAGCGACTGGGTGTGAATGAGGGCAGCTGTGTTAAAGTGAGACAGGACTGTACAGGAAGAAAGAGCAAATTCTTTGTCAAATTTCCTAAAGCTAATCAAGTTTAAACTAGAAGGCTTGTCTCTGAAAAGGCTTTACATAAGAATTCACTTTTATATTTCAGTTATTTTTCCTCATCTTATGTATTTCAGTCATTAATAGTAAAGGCAGACACTTTATATATTGAACTGGAAGGATAATATCTACTCATGATTATGATCAGAATAAACTCAGTTACTTCATTGGGCTGTCCTTCTGTGTGCTCTGAGATGATTGTTGTGATTGACGGCCAAACTAATAAAAGCAGCTTTGATTTTTGATTTGACAAAAATAAAACATGTTCACAAAATATCCCAACTAGCAACCAGCAGGAAAACCGTGTCAATCACACTTTCCAGGCTTGAAAATACAAAGTGAAAGGATGAGAAAAGAAATAAGTTTGGTATAAATGTGCGCCAAGCCGCACCATCTGCTCAGTCAGGTTACTTCTTTAAAACATTTATGCTGTGACATAACTTCCAATCGCACATTGCAAAAGTGTCGGCAGATGAACCACAGAGAGCTCCTTTTGCTCGAGCTAATCAGCCTGAAGTACTACTCAACATCCCGGTGACACTATAAAAAACTCTCACAACAAAAATAAACAGAACACATGAGAACATAACCTATTTTCCCTGTTTCAGGGAGACAGTGTTAATAAGAGAAAGATGCAGGATTTGTGATTAAACCGCCATGAAAGCGAACACACACAAAACACACAGCTGATTCCTACCTGGTTGTGTGGTGTAGGTGACCTTGTAGCTTTCAAACTCTCCTTTTGGCTCTTTCCACGACACATCCAGCTTGTTGGCGCTCTGGATTTTTGCACGAAATCTCCGTGGCGGCGAAACTAGACAGAGAAGAAGCCAAAGCAGCTACGTTACGTTACTGCTATTTCTTTGAAACATTTGTAAATATTTGCAATGAAACAATCAAGGAAAAACCCACATCATGCAGAATCCATATCCGGTTAAAGGTGGAAAAAAAACAGCAGTCGTCATTAACTAGTAAATTGCACCATAACAGTGGGTGGAGTTCAAGTGTCTGTATTATTGTGATTGATGCTATGGATTTTCCAAAGAGTCTTGATCCTGAACGATTCAGACTGATAATGTAATTGAATCTGCTTGTGATTTTAATTCATAAGAGTCGAAAACAGCGGAGAAGGTTGGATTGAACTCCCCCCAGAGTTACGGTGGTGTAAAAGCTCTTGTTCCATCTGTGTTTTTAAACAGTAAAGAAAAAAGGGGAAAAGAGGAACCCTGTATCTGATCCGAGTGGAGGATACACAGAGAGATTAGCTTGCACAGATGTCACTTTAAAAAGCAAAAAAAAAAGTCCCATTCTGCTCTTTTTCTTTGTCTTCCAGTCTATGGATAGGCGTGCATTGTGTTTGTCTCTGGTGTGCGACAGGTCTCAGACTGTGCCCCACTTACCGTTTGCATCAAAGCAACACCCCATGCCTCTCATCCTGATTAGCAATTGGCTGCCTGGAGGCCTAGCTTACCCCTCTTCACTCGATCTTTCCCCAAAAAATCCTTTGCTTTGTCTGCCGAGCACTCTATCCCTCCATCTCCTCATCTGTCCCCATGTCTTCCTCATATATATGATCCCTCCCTTTTTCCTTTCCTTGCCTCTGAGCTTTGAAATTAGTAATGTGTGAGAAGAAGACAAAAGAAAAAGAGCAAATGTGACTTCCTTTAAACTTTCAAGGGGAAAAAAAAGGAACAAAGGGTACCGAAGGGAAAGGCAATGGAATAGCACCCCAGTGTTATTCCTCTCCTGCCTGAAGCAGGAATATTTAGATGTACATCACAGAGTTACTCAATCCAATGAGCAGCACGGTTTCCAAAACACTTTACAATGGCCTCCGCCTGAGTAAAAACCTACTGAAAGGTCAACAACACTGTCTTTTCTTTGGTACAAATCATCATGTCTGCACAGTGCTGCTGAGTTTTCAGAAATGAAATCAGTTCAAACTCTGGAACGGAGCTATTGTAAAAGCACCACAATGGCAGCAGACCACATTTCCAGGGTCAACAACCACCCTATCATTTCCACACCAGCAGAGCCAAATCCCACATAATAAATATGTATCTTAACGCAACACATTCCCCAGCTTACTTTAATTAACTGTGAAGAAAAATAATTAAAAAAAAGAGAAGCCAAGGGTGGAAAATAAGATATGAAATCCACAAACTTGTTTCTGTGTTTGTGTCTTCATTATGAGGTAAACAGTCCGCTGCTGCCAGCTTCTTTAAATACCTACACAGTAGCTCTGACGCTCCAGAGCGACATACACAAGAGGCTTACAAGAATGGTTCGCCCAAAACAACCACGCAGGAAAGGAAAAATGCACCTTTTGGGAGTATTTTTGAAGGCTGTGTATCTGTTTGGATCAAACTGTGCACATGTTCTCTGCAGATAGGACATGTAAACAAAGAGTCAAAGGCTCCAACATCAACCGGTTTGTTTTGTGAAGATAAACAGACAGAAGTCTTCGGCCAGAGAAAAGTTACTTTATTAAAATTATTATTAATTAGTAAACCATTTCTGGGGTTGGCACGGTGATTCGTGCTGCAGCCTCACAGCAGGAAGGTTGCTGGTTTGAATCTCAGCTCAGACAGTGGCCTCTCTGCTGGGATAGGGACACCTTTTGGATGCAGCTATATGGAAAATACATGTCTGGGTGTTATTTTAAAAAATTGTGAGTTTTTTTTTTCATCCTATTTTTCTACTTTGCTGTTCTGCTTTTATGTGTGTGACTATTTTCTTTTCTTTTTATTTATCTACCGCTTATTCCCTGAATGGGAACATGAATAATAATAAGTTTTAATAATAATTTAATAAAAGTTTTATGTTTTATTAAACACCTAGCTGTCCAAGAATACTAATAACAAATCATTTTTTAATCTAAATTGATAAAAGGTTAAAGAAACAGGGTTGTCCCACTGAAAAAGAGCTGATGGAGCACATGTTGTACATGAAAATAAAAGATTTATACTTTTTTAAAAATGTGCTTAGCATGGGTTCTCTCTGGGTACTCTTCATCCCTCCTCCCAAATACATTTGTGTTAAGTTAATTGGTCACTCTAAATTCTCCCTAGTGTTGAGTGTGAAAGGTTAGGGACTGGCAACCTGTCCTAGGTGTACCCCAGCTCTCGCCCAATGATTGCTGGAGTGGCTCCAACTACCTGCGACCCTTCCTTACAATAAGCAGCAGATTATATTTGGGTGTATATATGGGCGGTCTGGATAGTATTCATGAAAACAACAGCCTTTAAGTAATAAAAAGATTTTTCCTCAAATCTTTTTCCATTTCTACGCTTAGAAAAGAGAAACCAACAACAATGTATTGTAGTATTTTCTTTGTAACACGGTAACCATGGCAACCAGAAACATAGTGCCCATGTATATGAGGGCTGATCGAATTTAATCCTAAAACTAATATCTATTCTCACGCTTCCCACTTTTTTATGTTAAGTCAAACAGGATCTAGGAGTTTTAAAATAGTTGTCATGTTACCAGTGGAATAAATGTTAGTTTTGATCTCATATCTCACAAAGACCTTTGGTTTAAAGCAGTGCGTCTAACTGCACGTTCAAACCTTTCACCCGTTCTCTCTATGAGAACTTTGGGGTATGTTAATGATAGGCCTGAAAGTGAGGTCTGCTCTAGTATGAAAGCTCATACAAGTTGAATTTCCCCTGTGGGAGCAAAGCAGTACTTAGCTTCAGCTGACATTACAGTCTGTGGAGTTTCACAGTGCATTTGATTTCCATGATGAATAAGAGCTCTCAGTCAGGGTCAGCTCAGCTTAGAGTATAAACAGGAAGTATTTAGAGAAATATCAAACATATGGGAATGATCTCGAGTTGCAAAGCCTTTAATAATTGTGGGATAATCTTCAAACACCTTTCCACATAGGAGCAGTGGCGCCTGGATTCATACACTATCTGAGTTGCATCTACAGGTATGATTGTTTAAAGACGGGACTATTTTTGTCGGGGAACTTTTTTGTTCCAACACTTTCATGTCGAGGCTTTCATAGACAGCTTGTCTGGCATTAGTTTGAGGAAAAGTTAGTGGTTTCCTTTAGTTTTTCTGCTACTTTTCACCCTCTACAACTTGTGATTTAGTCAGACTGATAATACCATCAATGCAAACCTTTGCAGTGTTTTGAGTGAACCGCCTCTTTTGTGTATGTGATTAACAAGAGAAAAGACCCCGCGTAGGTATGCGAAGAAACTCAAGTTCAGCACAGAGAGGATGAACCCGATTTTAATGAAAAGAACATGAAGTTGGCGCATTCGACAGCAGGCAAATATATTTAGATATGATACAAACACACATAAGGAATACTGTACCGATTATCTCACCAACCTGGGGATGAGAATGAGGACTGCATGGGATTTCGGCTCAGGGTTTAGCTCTCTGTCTCGGAAAACAAAAAGGACACTCTCATCCGCAGAGAGCTGCTTAAATCCCGAAAGATTTGAGATGCAGATTATGCACCTCCCTGATGTGGTGCATCTGAACTGCTGTTTTTTCCCCTGTGCGAGTGCATTCACATCGTCATGTACATAAATTATGCATGTTTGTCCACAGCCGGAAGCAAGCATGTCCTGATGTTTCCACATACCAAAATAAGAAAAAGCTTTGCTGATTGTTTTTTTTTCTCTTCCTTTCCCCCCACCCCTTTCACCAGATGCTTGCCGGTTCCTTTGCAGCGCCATACACACACAAACACACACATTGTTAGATTGGTAGCTTAGAAATTTGCATTCACACTCAGAGACAAGTATTGAATGGTGTGCAAATAGACTGGCGAAGACAAAAAGGTCTTGCCGGCAGAGACGGGGACTTCATTCTCATCTATTTTTCATAGAGGATCTTGTGCAAACAGAGGGCCGATGTGTCCGACACGCCCAATGTGAGCTGTACAAATGTGCACGCTTTAGAAAACACTTTAAATGAAGTGCGAAATCAGATGGATGCAGGTAGGGAGTGCAAGGAAGATAACAACACTGAGCTAAAAAAAAAAACATCTGCAAGTAAAAAGTGTGCCGTTATTGGAATGAGCCGCTCTTCTAAAGGTGCTACTGTAATAAATAAATGTCACTAAATAGTGTATTTAATTCACCGCACCTTTGTACCCCCTGCACACCTGATGTCATGAAAATAGAAAAGAAAACAGCACAACAGGTAAGCTAGAGGACCTTTCTGCAGATTTCCTGTTGGGGACAGTAAAAGTTTAAAGCAGATCTGGTTGGAAATAAACGTCAACCTTTTGCTTTGCAACGGGCCACAGAACAGCGCTGACATTTGACCACATCCCCTTCAGTTTCTTTCCCCTCCAGGTGCCAATACCTGTAGCTACTTCCTCCCTTATTTCTACAGGGAAGGCAAACATGCCACGAAGCCTGCACTGAAATCACTTTTCACCTTTCACCTTTGAAAGGAGGATTTTGAGACAGGTCTGGAGTTTTAGAGTGATTTAAGGTAGACTAAGTAATTAGCTAACAGCCTTTACTGAAAACAACGAGCAACAGAAGGGAAGAGTTTCTCAGAAGAAACTCTCCATGTTGCTCATAAGTCTTCATTTCCTCCTGGGTCACTGCTGTCGCCCGGGTTAGGAATGCTTCGCTTGCTTTCACTATTCAGGCCAAAGTAGATCAGCTGTCTGTGTTGTGACAGACTTATTCTGCTGAACTTTACCGAGCTGATAATCTGTGCAGGCTCATTAAAAACGATCTTATCAGATAACTCAAACAGAAACAGGTTAAATTTATCCGCAAGAGCCCAAACAAAAAGAATAAAAAAAAGACATTTTCACTTTTTCTAAAAGAAAATGTACAGAAATTATGTCATCTTTAGAGATATTTGCTATCAGGATTTCTTTATATGTGATAAAAGACACAATGATATTAAATAAAAGCTAAGTTTGGAAGGACATAAGCTGCTGCTGAAGCCTGCTGCGAGCCAATCAGAACAGAGCACACAAGGGTCAGCTGACGGACACAGACAGCAGAAACCACACAGTCTGAAAGCAACTAGTGGTACAGGAGTTGTCCAGACCACACAAAAAGCTCTCACACCCCTGATTTGCTTTTACAGCAAAGCATCTTAACCTCATAGTTATAGAAACTTCTGCACAATATCAAACATAACAACTGCTCAGGTGTCAAATAAATCCTAGTTTTTATTTTATTTACCACAGAAACAAAAAAAAACTGTATCTGAGATGCATTGTTATGCATGCCGAGGCGAAGCACACTAAGCTAATTAAAGATGCATCCAGAAGACCAATCCAATTCAGGAGAAAAGGTTTAAGATAGTTCATTATGATAATGATATTAAATAGACTAATCTCAGCCTAATCAGATGATAAGTGAAGTTATGTAATAGCTGAGAAAGTTGAATAAGTTAAAGGAGGTGAAAGACAGCTGAAGCACACAGACTGACAAAGAAAAATGGAGAATAGCATAATTATATGAACTGATCTTATCTGACAAAGAGCGAAGTGATAATAAAACACACCAAAGCTTTGAAGGTGACCCATATAATGTTATTAAAAGACTAAAGATTTCCCATTTTGAGCCGGAGTTAGACTCATCTGTAATTAGAAGTCACCCTCGGAATAACTCGACAGGTTCAACAGGTTGTTAAGATTAATTACAGAGGTGAAAGAATGCGCCGAGCGTGGAACGAGCGGGGTTTTCATAACCACTCCGGCATCACCGCTTTCCCCCTTTGATGGAAAAATGAGGATAAACGCTCACTGGAAAGGCAAATCAAATAAGAAGAAATACTTCATGACATGTGAGTTTCTTTGGAGCGAAGCTGCACATCAAACACGTCTCGGTGAAATTCAGACATGAGCCTGCTGAGTGAAAGTGGGTGAATGCAGAAGATGATTCATGCCGCCCTGAAGTTTACCAAGCTGGAATTTAACGGATTCATATCTTTAGCTTCATACTAATTACAGGGCTTCTGGTCCTGCTCGGCACAATTATTAGTTTAGAAGTCACGTAAGCCTTGTTTAGTGCTGACACATGAAAGCAAACCCCTGCTTAGCATCGATACTCCAAATAAGAGACCTTACAACATCCATGTTGTTGAAATGCTTTGTCTTTGTAGCACTAAAGCTTGTTCAGGCTCCCAGATGCTACTCCTAGATAAAATCATGTGCTGGAACTCGTTTTATTTGGGCTCAATATGGAAACTTTTCAACTTTCAAGACAAGGAAAATGCAAATGCTTGCTATAATGTGACAATCTCACAGTTTAGTGTGAAAGTTCTGCCTTCCCTTTTGTTTTTTTGTTGGTCCTTTTATTACAATCCCAGTTTAAGCACATTATAGGTCCTGTGTGGTTAAAAACCCTCTTTGCCTTTGCTGACCCTCCAGTGGCGAGCAGGCCAACAGAGGTACTTACCTTGACCTTGTGTGGAGTGAGGTAACACAGTGATGAGAATGAAGCCCAGCAGGCAGAGAGACAGTCTGACTGAGAACTGCATCCTGACACCAGCAGACCGGGCGACACAACAGACCTGAGTGGAAGAAGAATAGAAAGACGGGTAAAATAGGAGAGAAAAGTAGCAGATGATATCCTCTCCAAATGGTAACCCCAAAGCTTCCAGATCATGCTAAATTAATAGAATGTATCAGGGGAAACATTTTTAATGCAATGCAACCTTGCTAGCACCTAAATACCCATAATATAGAAAAATATGAAGGTAGAAGATTCACATACACTACATTAATGGTGGAATTATTGCATTAGTTTTTACAGAAGCACTATTCAGCTGGTCTGAGCGTCCACATCACACCAACACCTAGCCATAAAATAAAACTATTGAGCGTGAAAAATAATAGGCATAGGCACTTATACAAATCAAACTTGTATATTATATATATATATATACTTTTTATGATAGAATATTTATGGAATCAAGTGTCTTCCTTTAAAATAAGTTTAAAGCCACTTAAAATAATCCTTCTTGGTAAAATATTGAGTCAGAAATATCCCTTTCACCCCCAACTTCAAAGCTGTGGCCTATTTAGCTGTCAGTTTTTTAATTTAAATGCAAATAACTGCTTTCATATGACAGAGCATTTCACAGAATCCAAGTTTATTTGCAAGATGGCACAGAGTATATTAGATATATAAGTTTATAGAAATCGCAGGACACAAAATAGGCATTCAGTCTGTATCTGTTTTTGGGTTTCTCGTACGAGCTCCAACCAAATCAAGTGGAAAGAGGAGCATCTGGTGAGGCTGAGCAAGAGGCGCAAAAAGGATGAAATTTTGCTCCAAGGACTTGAGTCCCAATCTCAAACTGGAAAAGCAGGAGAGCTTTGGGATTTGGTGGAGTCCAGAGAATTTAAGTTTTCACATGAATTTTCTTTAAAGGAAATCCATGACATGAGCAGGTGAGCAGGCATGGTGCGAGCCACGGGCAAGTCTTTCAAGCTCCATCAAGCATGAAACGGATTCCTGCAGGGGGCTAAACATGCAGCATTAAACACACCTTTCATCTGTAAATGATCTGTTTTTACTTCAATTTATCAGACTAACAAGTCACAAGATGGCAATAAAACAGACTGACTTTCCTTCTGGAATAAGCATCTGACCTCAGCCAGAGGACTTTGCATCGTTTACTGCGGCTTCTGCAGCCAACTTTTTTATGCCAGGCAATTTTTAAGAATTGATGAGCTGCCTGTTATCCCACATCTGGCTGCTGGTACAACATCAGCATTAAGACAAGCTGTGCATGTGTTGATAGAAACACAGATATGCTTCAGACAACTGATTTACTGACACATGTAATGAACTTTTTAGTCTATTCTCAGCAAACAGGGCGATTTTTACAGGGTGTCCGTGAATCTACCGGATCGATCACTCTCTTTAAAACATGTAGGCTATAGTAAACATGCCAAATTATTTCTTATCATGGACTGAAAGCTAAGATGTATCTTTGCACATAATACAATGCTAAAAACACCTGTTTTTTTTCTTCAGGTGAATGAGAAGAGCAGAAGTTTCCCTAATTGAAAGGAGCACAGGTGAGATCTTCACGTCGCGCCACGAGCAGAACAACTGAACTGTGAGGTGGACCGAAAATTTATTATTATAATAAAACATGTTGGCGGATTTAAATCCGGCTTTTGGAAAAAATCTGAGCACAGTGTAAATAAAACGATGTTTTACCTTCTCAGATCATATGTTTCCAGGTTCTGCAGCTTTCCCCCGAACCGCTGAATGACAGTCTCGTTAGTCCCAAAGCGACCCTGCGCTCTCCAACTCTCTGCTCACCGGGAGGAAAGCTACACGGAGTTAGAAACAGAGGTTCCGGTTGAAATCTTCAAAATAAAATCCGAGTTCGCGTACCGAATGAGGCTTTTTTTATTTCTTAATCTTCTCCATGAAATGCATCAAACTGAACAAAAACATTTTGGGGTATTTTAAACTAACCAACTTTTTTTTAATTCTTGTGTTTAAGTTATTTAAAAAGTTGTACATTTACCATCTGAGGGTTTTTAAAGTTATTTTTCTTGTTTAAACTTTATTTCAGAGTAACGTTTACCTTTTTCCTCGCTTACTTAGCAAATTGACACAACCTTATAAAATATAATGAAACCTTATATATGGAAGTCCATCTATATTGTAGAGAGAAAGAAAGGAATTTACATATGTATATATATGTATATG
>JBAMIG010000018.1:18578972-18593787 GCA_037177335.1 Kiunga ballochi
CTTGGCGCGCCAGTATGACGTATGCGGTCTGCAAATCCGCACTTCGCAGTGTGCAGTCTCTGAATTGAGAAAGGGCCAATCAGACTGGGGACACATGAGGAAAGGCAAGTGACCTGAAATGAGAGGGGGGTTAACTTTCAAAATAAAACAGGAAATGACAAGAAAAAAATTTCACCGCGGTGTGACAAAATGAAAACAGGTTATAAGGTAAGGGTGAAAAGAGACATGGGCAGCAAAAAATAAAGCAGAAAAACAGGAAATCAAGCCAACTGTAATAAATCATTGCAGGAGGGAAAGTTACATCATGAACTGTAGGATCAAAGGTCATCCACACGGAAAGCAACGATCAACTAATCGCTGCATCAGGGAAGGGATTAGAAAGGAGGTCCCCAAGGATCATCAACAGAGATGAGGGATCAAGCACCTTATCTCACACCTTAGATGCTGTCTTCTGCAGGATTTCAGAAAGCAGAGTGGCCTAGTGGTCTGCAAACCTAGATAAAAGAGCTAAGCAGCTGATATATAGTTAGTGTCAGATGTAATAAAAAAATAAGAAATACATGTAATCAGGTCACAACAAATGCTTTAAATCATCGTTTAGAAACCAAGTATAAATCCATTCATGTTCTCATCCATTCAGGGTCGCAAAAGTAAAGCAAAAATCAGAGTAATCAGTCATTTTTAATAACCAAATTCCAAATAAAACTCATCAAAGGCTCACAACTTGTTGTGTTTCTTTGCAAAAATCTTTATAAATACATGATTCATTTTACATGTGCCTCTGATCGGGTTTCAGAGAGGATTTCCAAAGTGTGCTGGCCTATTAATAGAATTATTATACAGAATGGAAATCTAGCATATTATAGATTATTATTGTGTGTGTGTGTTTTTGCAGACAGCACACACCTGCCATTTGGTCGACCAGCAGTGATGTTTGAAACTCAGTACAGTCTTCTTCATCATGTGGAGTTCATCAGTGGCTACAGCAAAGAGCTAGCCATGCCTCTATGGACGGCGTACACACTGCCGCGACAGGTACGGACACACCTGGCGTAACCTGGCTTAACCTGTTACATCAATTTAATATTTAAATATAACTTGTAAATAGAATATCTTATATTTAACCAATTTATGTGAAGTATTAAACAGGTTTAAGTGTTTTTTTATTGATTTATAACAATGTAATTGTTATTAAAAATGATGAATGTTTATGAGATCCTATGATAAAAGTATTTTTCATTTAATCTCAAATGGAAGCATATTACAAAGTGCAAATCAGAAAAATAGGTTTTCTTTGTAAAATCTTTTTAATTGGACATTTTTAACTAAGATCACATCAAAAGTCCACATCCCATACAACCCAGGAACACCTCCTCCCAACACCCTCTCACCCAAGAGGCCCCAGCATTAACAACCAATCAAAAAAGAAAAGAGAAAAAGGCGTATCCCTCCGTTCACCTTCTGAGGAAGCTGTTCTTTACTAGCGCCGCTGCTTGGGACCACATATCCAGTGGAAAGAACCCTGTTGATCTTGGCGGTGGACAATTCCAGCAATACAACAACATGAACATAGGCTAACCATTACCTGGTGCTGAGTTCCTGTGGTGGCAGCCATCTTTGCTGCCGGGAGGTCTCCTAGCAGCAGTTAGCCCTATCGCATGTTGAGCCCAGATTGAGAATCATCATCAAGGAGCAGCAGGGATGGGTTACATGGAAAGACTTTACTGATCAGTTCAGATCATTTTAATCCGATGCTGTGATGTGGTGTGTAAAGCCAAATTCAACCGAAAAGTACATCAATCGAGCCAGAGACGAGGAGTCTTACATCTATAACAGAGCACAATCCTCACTGGTCTTAGTCCTTCATCATGATAAGCGTGAAATCATGTGTTAGCCAGTTAGATTTATCTGATATGCTTTTGACAGAAAGTTGAGAATAGTTTGACTATATATGCAGCAGTGGTGAAAGCAGGCATTTAAATCTCCTTAAATAATCCCTTTGAGGCGTTACATACAAAACACAGCAAAGTGCACTAAATAAATGTGCTACTTTCTAACCTGTTTGTAACAAAAAAATAACTGTTGAACAGATTTTACTCATGATTTTCCATTAATTAATATCTGTTTTGTTAAATGTTGTTTTCAAGCTCGGGCATTTATGGCTGCTGGGTGTCTCGCAGGGTAGAAAGTACAAACACAACCTTCCTGAACATATTGATACAAGTGTTTTCAGATTTCCTTCCCCAGCTCAGACTCTCAACCTTTCATTCATATAAAAAAGGTGTCAGGTTATGAAAAGTGTTGCTGTTCCCTGTGACTAAGTGTTTGACTCTGAGCAGAAACATGCAATGCAAACAGACTCTATGAATACGACTCATGTTTACGTGAACCTTTGGCCATTTCAAAAGACACAACTGCTGCATGAGATGTCTGTGCAGTATGTTAACGCCTGTAAAATACATATAGGCATGACTGTGAACACAGCATCTACTTTCATCTCTTTTTTCCTCTTAATGCTTTTTAAAAACAGAAATGAGAATATATATATATATATATGACCTTATTTTTTATCTTATTTTTTAAGTATATATATATATATATATATATAAAATCTCATTTTTATCTTATTTTTTAACATTTTTATGTTATTTTCTAAATTTATATATATATAATCAAATTTTTATCTTATTTTTTAAATCTTAAATGTTATTATCTTACAGGAAGACACAACTCCTGTCCCACCTATTTCACCCAGTGTTAAATGCATCCGGGTTGACTCCAGACTTCCAGCCGGTACCAGTCAAAGCTGCACCACCTACAGCCAGAACAGCTACCTCACTCACGGCTTCCTCTTCCCTCCTGGTAAAGCTGCAGGCTGAGTTGCAACTCGATCTGTAAAGAAATTCAGTGATGCTTGGTTTTGTAAAGATGGATGCTACAAACTGTAAACACTCAATGAAAACACACAGTCAAAGTTTATATGATATCTGTATTTTGACAGAGTTGGCATCCTCTCCAGAGTCCCGATATGATGCTTCTCTCATCACCAACACCGTTCCCATGTACCCCGCCTTCAAAAGTGAGTCTTGTCAGCACAATGCAAGAGAAAAAATATTTATGTCCTTTATTCATAACAGGACCTGAAATGTGAATTTTTATCAGAAATTGCACAGAAATCATTGAGACCCACATGAAATAGCAGATAGGAACAGCTTTGGGTTAGGCTTTTCTGCTTTTAAACTCATCTACAAACCTAAATGATAAAAAAGTTGAATTGTAAAAGTGCTAAGAGTCAAAGAGAGATGAAAGAAGATGCTGTGTTTCATACATGGACCGGAAAATAGTTACTACTTTCAGCTCTTAGAGATTTATTTGTCCATTTTCTCTTCCTCTACACGAAAGGCGGTCAGCGGTGTCACGAGACAAAGAACAGAAAAGTGGTGATGTCAGGTCTGAGCGAGGACAGCCTGATACCTATTGTTTATGTGGAAAAAGAGGACTTATCAGGACAAAACAGTCTCTGAGCCGCTGGCTCGTGCAGACACAGATAATGTATCATTGTTAATAGATGTGTGTAAAGGTCTGTACAATTAATAGTTTTGTATCAAGGCTGTAAAATGGTTCTGATAGCTCCGGATGAGGAAAGCAGAAACATGGAATCAATACAGGCTGCAGTGAAGGATACTACATTTCCTGAGTTACTTGCTTTGGAAATGCTAATTGTTAGGTTTGTACATGAAACAAGCTTATGAGGAAAGGTTTGAATTGCAGAAAGAAAAGTATGATGGCCTGTGTGTTTTTTTCCCTTTTTTTTCAAGTGAATTATGCATTGGCAAATGCAAAAAAAGAAGTCGACCTATTGTGCACCAGAAGATGCCGATTCGTAGTTTTTGTTGGAAATCTGCCATAATGTAATTTAGAAAGCATCCTCTACACTTTTCAAACATGTATTTGTGTATGCATACAGGAATATGGGGTTACCTGCAAGGGACGCTGCTGAGGCGTTACGCAGAAGAAAACAATGGCATCCATGTTCTTACAGGACCTGTTTTTGACAACAACTATGACAGCCTACGAGATACCACAGAAACAATTAAGGAGTAAGTTCTCTGTAGAACCAGGTGAAGATGAAGTAATAAATACATCAGACCGGGTATTGCAGGCTGTGGTCCCTACACTACATACAACCCTTTGGTTAATTCTGATTGGCCCGTGTAAAGTTATTTAGAAGAGACAAAATAAACATTTTCTCATTTCACATACATAATGATGCGATACTATAGCAACCCGTTATCACAAGATGACCTTATCCCTCAAAAATGCCTGCAAATGCTAAAAAAAAAAAAAAATAGATGTTAAATGCAGGCTTTTTAACAAAAATTTGGACTACTAAGTATTTGGTTACAGAAGTTGGAAGCAAAGCCATGTGTTTAGTTTTTGGGGAGCAGATCACCATTTTTAAGGACAACAATTTGAGTCGGCATTACGAGACTAAACCTGCAGAGAAATACAAAAACTTGACTGATGCTGAAAGGGGAAATGCATCAGAAGCTTTGTTAGCTAAGCTGGAAAAAGCAGCAAGGATTTCTCTTTTTATACCAAGCTTCACACATCCAGGCATGGAGCAACCCAGACCAGTGATATCCCACACCGTTGCTTAAACATTAAGCCATTCTTTCTTACTGATAATCACCTGTCAGCTGTGCTTCACATCTCCAATGCTTCACATTCAAACTGACTTTAATAAACTTGTAAAGCCCAGCAGAAATTTCTCTTACTGAACAAGAAAAAAGTCTTGGAAAGCTTTGCTTTGGAAGCCTTTTTATCATAATCATAGTTCGGTGATGGTTCAGTTTAGTTTTTTATATCTGGCTTAATGTTTGGAGCACAAAGACAATATTGTGATATCTGCAGAAAACTAAAAACCTCTTTAAACTCAAAATGGGTTTTTGGGTGAATGTGACTGGAAATGTTCACCAATATAAGTCACAAATGCTTTTTTTAAAAAGGTTCATTAAAGTTTCTGGTAATTTGTCATTGCTTTGGGAAATTTTATTGAATAATTAATTTTTTTTGTAGGCAACCTCATTTTTTAATTGCTTAACTATAACATATGGCCTACTCTTACTGGCTTGTCCAAACAATGCCATTTACTGTTTCTTAAGTGTCCATGTAAAAACTAACTGCCCTCACTGAATTAGATGGTTATAAAACCTGCTTTTGTTTTTGTTTTTTTACCCCATCCAGCCTGGCAGGATCATGGTGAAAGCTATACATTGGTTGTGAAGTTAAATGACTGCAAATGTCTCCTTTGAGAGAGTAAATGTTTAGAAACTGTCCTGCGTACAGATAAAGTATAGGGTTATTAAATTAATTTAAAGAAAAAAGTAAACAAACAATTAATTTAGTGATGTTTGAAAGATTATGTGCTTGATATATTAAAAAAATGTTTTGTTAATGTCTTTAGTAATAAAAAATGCAGAGCCTACAGATGGAAATTAGCTCCTGAGCTAAACAAGCTAACTGTGCTAACTGCTAACTGAGCTAATAATCATAGTTGTTTATCAACTTGAAATTCAATGATTAAACGTATGACCTTTATCTACGTTAGTTTCCAAAAAGAGCGATCCACCAGAAAACACACACATCATGAAAAAACTGGATTTTTCTTTGGGTATTTCTGATCTGGAGTTTTGTGTCCAGGTTTACAGCGGATGGAGCCACTGTACCAACCCACTTCTACACTATTGTAACGAGCTGCCAGGAGCTGAACCAGACAGTGGAGGACTGTGATGGAGAGCTCAGGGTCTTTTCTTTCCTCCTCCCAAACAAGCCAGACAACAGTGAAGCCTGCAATGTGAGTAAGAATCCCATTGATGTACCAGCAGGAGGCGACGCTGGCCCAGTTTTACAGCTTTTTTAGCATTGACTAACAAAACTGTGATGCATGCAAAAGCTGTCACTGTCACACTGAAGGTACAGCAATATGTACAGATGTGGTTTGATATGTGTCATTTTTATGTATATGCTTCTATTTAACTATGTTCTGATCCTCACAGTCTGCATCTATTTAAAATATATATTTTTAGCTTGTTTAAAAAAGGTTAAATAGCCTATGCTCATTCTGTAACTTTTTAAATATTGTTTAAAATAATGAACTACTTTCATTATTTATAGATCACACATAGTAACATTAATTAAATTCACCAAAGGAGACATATAAAAACAGAACATATTTTCACTCTTCATTTTTTATTTATCAATAGTCACTTCAATTTAACTCTAAATACCCCAAAAATAATAAGACAAAATCGTGCAAGTCTTTACATTCCTCTATATTTTAATACAGCTGACTTACTAAAAATTTAATCAAGAAAATAACTTTAAAAATCAAATCCAAAAGTAGATAAAACAAAAGAAATGCAGTTCCACTTTGCTCCAGTCCTGTTTTCTGGCTGCATATTATATGATAAAACAGTGAGAATATTAAGTTTGAATAAAAAATCTGCTAAGACGTAAAAGGATGACTTATCTGTTTGTGTTAACCTTTTAAAGCCTAACATATCAGGCTTTTAAGTGGTGAAACTCTGACTTAGTGACATGACAGTCATACCTGTGAGGAAATGGGAAATTTTCCTGTGATGTGAACACAAACAAAGCATATTATTGTTGCTATTTATGAGAACGTTTCAGGCCAAAGGTTTTGTTTGAACAAGCTTGTCATAGACAAAATAGTAATTTCTCTGTTTCATGTTGTTTTTTATGAATGTAGCTGGAACTGACTGCCTAAAGGCCTGATAAACACTTAGGTCACAGTGGATCATAAAAACAACAGGAAACATGACAGGTTCTGGAGAAGAACAGCTTCAGTGAATCGGTTTATTGACCCCCATAAAGCTTTAGTTTACCAAGCTAAGTAAAATGACCCTTTTTCAAACCTTTGCCTCGCCTAAAACCTCCTGAACTTTATTATGTATCATGAGTTGATAAAGATTTTGACCCACAGTTGCATCATTTCAAATAATCCTCCTAAAAACATTTATTTAAGTTGAGCCTAAATTATATATTTTATGCTGTGTGCCATCTCTATTTATTCTTTTTTAAAAACAAATACTAATAATAACACATTTCCTATTACTATAACAACTAGTTAACCAGGAGTGGTTAAGTGGAGGCTGTAGCTGAATGACTTTGTCATTATGACTTTGCAATTTTAAATTTGAGGCCAAAATTTGACACAATTTGTTAATATTTCAAAAACGAGGTTACCAAAGTGTAAACAAACAAGTTTAAATGGATTCACATAGACTGTTGTAAGCTCTTATGGTCAAAAAGGTCGCGCAAGAGTTCAGCTATGGACATCCAAGGTAAAATGAAGCTGCTGGAGTTTTTATAGTTTTATAATATTTTGAATAAACAGGTGTATGTGGAGGGGGGGGTTTGTGCAAGTCTTATTTTGACAGGTGGCTGTACTTCTGCGTTTTCCACTTATAACACGTATAATTGTTGATTTTGGAGTCAGTTGTGGTTCGGCCAATTTATAAAACAGACATTATCAAACATTACCCATAATTTTAATCACAACATTAAGTTTTCTTGTTCTTATTCAGAATCTCTCCCAAAGAGCTGTTTTTTTTACCATTTAGGTAGATAAATCTGTGTCATATAAAGCTAAATAAAAGCCCTCATTTGAAAAGAATGCAAATACAATAGGGTCTGTGTCAAATGTGCTTATTATGGGAGTTTATCCTTCCTGGAAATCAGTATATTCAGACCCCCAGGCGGTGATTGTGGTCCGTTTATAAGATTACTCCCTCCAAAATAAAATATGTCATCCCAAAAACAGTGTTTAAAAAACAAATGAAAACACTGTAATAGTATAAGGCAAAACATTAAAAACATTTTAATGTTTTGCCATTATATGTCCAGTTTGTTTAACATTAAAATCAAACAATCGGATTGTAGAAGTAAGATGGATGAAGCAGTTAAAGCTCCATGAGGAAATGATGACGAGTTTCACTTTGCACGTATCTTCTAGAAGTCTCAGTGGTTTCTCTTATTAAGACGGAGTTGCATTTAATTGATGCAATTCAGGATTTTCTCTTTCTTATAGTTAATTTCTTTCCATGTTTTATTTCTAATATCAATGTCTTAAAATGGAAGTCTTAAGTTTATATGACTTATATGTTCTTCTCCTAAAGTTTTAATCTTCTGTTTGAACACATTTTTTATGTTTTCTGAGTCAAATCCTTTATTTATCTTGTTTCTCAGCTCGCATGTTTACTACTTGTTGACCCAAAGATCCTCAAGAAAAGATTCACAGCTGATTTTAATGACTTTTTTTATTTTATATAATTACTTTCTACTAATATTTAAAAGGACAACCCTGAATGCAACACACCTGCCTTAAATCAATGGGTGGGTTAATTAGAAGACCTGTGCAGAGTTTATACGAAGCGCTGCACATGGGTGGTCATTTATTCTGAGTAACAGGGTGTTGCAGCAGGGAAACTCCCAACTCTTGCAGAATTGCAGCTGTTGAGGAGCACAGTTTGCCACCTCTGCATTAAAGGGATCTGCAAAAACACGATGAACAAATAAAATACTAAAAGCAAAATAAGAATTCCTTGACATAAATGACATAATTAAGTGAATAAAAGAGTGGGTCCCAAAAACTAAACATTATTATCAGTGTTTCAAAGGCTGTAAAAACTGACCAACACACATTTTACATGACCTAAATCTTTCTGCACATCCAATCACATCTGGTTGTGGTTACATGTCTAGCCACATCTGCCCTGAGGCAGACGGATGAAACGTGGCACACAAGCCACACAAGCAGCTTTCACATTCACACTCCTGCAAGGCTAACAGTGGTGGTAAAACATGATCAAGTACCTTGCTCAAGGCTACATAACATATTAACTGGGATGAAGAAGGATTTCAGAAAGGGTTTTTCCCTGTTATTGGAAAAGCTGTTTCCCACTCCTGCTCTCACCGCTCTGCATGTCTTAGACATCATGTTCCTACTCCAACACACCTCATTTAATGAATCATCAGGAATTAGCCAGCCATTCATTTTATTCAGGTGTGTTAAATTAGGCTTGCCTGTACAACATGCAGGCCGGTGGTGAGGACCAGGAAACTCTGACCTGAGCCACTGTTGTGTTCATTGATCCAAAGCTAAACCAATAGCTTGGTCTGTTTTCTTTGTTCTAAAGTTTGCATCCATATTGGATCTGACCCATCAGGCAATTAAGTAAAGCCTTGTCATGCGATGTATTACATCAAATTAGAAAAAGTCATCACATTTACTCCATTTTTGAGTCTCTTATTATGAATACAGATTTTTAAATAAATGTACAAAATGAAAAAAAATGTCTTAAAAATGTAAATAATAAATGTAGAAAATGTTAAATAGTTTTGATTTTGCTTCATTTATTAAATTAATTATCTATTAAAATACCATAATATGCATTTGCATTACAATCATTTTTATAATTTTGACTTTGTGGTTCTATAAACTACAATCAGATTAAACTGATGTTTCAGGACAAAATGTCTAAATGTCCTGAAATGGGGCGTCCCAGTATTACAACAAAGTTGCCTCACAGGGCTTCACACACAGTTTATCACATAGCAGACATTACACACAATGAACACAAGTAATAACTACACAAAACTAAGTGGAGCCAGGACATCCCTGTCCTTTGACCCTAGTTTGCGGTAAGGAAAAACTCCTAAAAAAAACCCAGTTGTGGGGATAAAAAAGAAGAAACCTCACATTGAAGGAGAGATCCTCTCCCAGGACGGACAGGCAGATGTGGCTAGAACTGTTATCAATTAGCTCATCTACATTGTGAATAACACAGTTCAGACCACTGTGAATCAGCAGTGCAGCAGGATTTCAATGTTAGCTGTATAATATGGTGCAAATGATTAATGTTATGAGGTTTTGACATGTGTGTTGAGTAAATCAGGAAACATTTTGGCAATATTAGGATTAAAGTTTAAAGGTGACGAGTTCTGGAAGTAGCAGAAATCTTACTGCCAGTGTAAATGGTCATTTTTGAAGGCTAAGGAAGAAATGCCCCAAGAAATCTTTTTTCTGAACCAGTTTGTTCAAAAGCCTTAAAACGTGATCACACCAATTGCTCGCACTGATTTAATAGAAGACCGAGATCAATATGCTACATGATTACGAGCTGATGCGAAACCATGTTGCCATGGAACCTGCCAAAAGAGACATAGATGAATACTTTGCGTTTACATTGACGTTGACACAGACAGGTTTTCCACATAGTGCACCACAAATCAAATGAGGTCAAATGAAATTAATGGGAAGCGAAGGGGAAGCCAAATAGTTGCAAGTATTTTTTTTTGTGACTTTTTGTTTCTGTTATACAGACAAGTGTTGAAAATTTCTTTCACTTGAGTCACAGTTAAATAAATATTTCAGCACTTTTCTGCTCTGGAGAAAAGGCATCTCTGCATGTTTTATTGAAATATGTGTCTTTGGAAGCAACGATTATGTAACGTGTGTAAAGAGTAAATAGTAAATGTGAAGAGGATCACTCCCCTGCATGATCTGTCTCCGTGATCGGCTTCGGAAGGCATGCAAGTGGCACTGAATTACATGAAGTGATTTATTTGCAGTTGCGTATTTGGTCTGCTGCATTATAGTCCAACAATTTCTGTTGCTTTTCTGTATCTCTAAAGAAAAAGGATGCACACTGTAAACTGTGGGAAAGTCTTTTGTTACTTCTCTGAATTCTCCAGGATTACTTTACTGTCGCGCAGTAAAGTACATCCCAACAAACACTGAACATCCCAACGAACATGTCTTCAACTCTAATGCGGTTATTTAGAACGGAAGTCTTAATTATTTGAAAAATCTTTTCACCTAAAGGTACCATTTTAATGAGAAGCGCTGTTCCACTGTCCCTGCATCCCATCATGTTTGGTATCATTGAAAAGCTCAGTCTTTGCTGAATCATGCTAACTCATTCAAACTGTGGACACATCCCCCTCTTCTCTTGGTATTTAAATTAGGATTGGGATGTGCTGCCCTAAAACGTCACAAAGTTTGGGAATTCCTACACTTAATTTAAAATTAGGCCATAAAAGATGTCATCTTTTCAACTTATTGATGTTATTGATCTTCTGCATAGTTATTTCTAAAAGTTTGATTTGAGCAAATGTATGCACATAGCGTTTTTTTTATTATTATTATTTAAATTTAACATCTAAATATTTGACAGGATCCCAAGTTATGCGAAGTCTGTGTGCCATAAGATATTGTCACGCTGTCACATGCTGTTGCACGTTCAGTTTGCACGTCTTTGTGTCATCGCGTATATAAAAGATTGTAAATAATCTATTTTATTTGTGTCCATTTTAGGAAATGTCTTCACAGAAGCAACCGCACTTCCGCGTTATCCAATAATGTCTGATTATGCATACCTTGTTGGGCATTATTCCTTACATAAGTAGTTTGATAGTGTTGACTGCATAATCTGCTGGTAGCACTGGTTCCCAGTCCTCGCATCTCACAGCTTCAATGCATTTGTCTTAATGCGGGACACCGGGAATCTTTAAAACAACAAGCTGTTCTTTTGGTCCTGCCTGTTAAGCTGCTACACCTCAATAAGGAGCATAAAATCACAATTTTGACCAGGAAGAAAAATCCATACACTACAATGTGTCCTATTTTAACTGGTCTGAGACTGGACTACCTTCAGCTGCAATAACATGAGTGGTTATGTTGCAATGGTAGAAAAAAAACCTTCAAAACATTCCAGGATCCAGACGGTGATCCGGATCACCTCCAAGTTTTAATCACTTCTACATCTTACCATTCTGGCTAAATCCTGAAAGTTTCATGAGAATCCATCCAAAACATTTAGCATTATGTTGCACACAGACAAACAAACAGATTTCTAAATGAACAGTTAATCAATAAAAAAAGTGGAAACAACTTGAAAAACAAACAAAAGTGTAAAGACTAATTAGGACAAGGAAAAATCCCCCAGGATCTTAATAAACATAATAATTATGACTACAAGAGTTAATGTCACATCAGGGCCTGCACTTGTGAGAGAACTGATTTATGCAAGAGGTTGGGAAATGAGATAAAAAGGGAGGTCTGTTGCTGTTAGCTAGTTAGTAGCTTGTTTAATACTGTCCCTGTGACACAGTCATGTCATTCAGCGCCTTTGTATTTCAAAGCAAAAAAAAGGAAAACCCAGGGCTTACATTTTGAGGCCTTGTTGCGTCAGACTGAAATCCCTTTGACTTGAAATGGACTTTGCATGACAAATGAGCGTCATGTGCTAGCTAGACACAACATACTGCATCTCATCCCATTTCAGACTCATCAAATGCTTCATCACATGATTCAGCCCTGTTGTTTGTTACTATCCCAAGCAGGTCAGGCTTTTAGCATGACGCTCATTTAAGGGAAAATACAGGAAATTAACTTTTCATCATGAGTGTCAGAATGGAGGCTTTATTTATTTAATTGTACATATGGTTCCGTAGATATTTTCTTACCTTTTTGAAATCGAACATCTTAAAAAATGTACGCCCACACGGATGCATTTTATATCAAATTCATTGAAGGCATTTATAACTGTAAGTTTACAAATGTGCGTTATGTACATTTCTGTCAGACTGTTAGCTTCTCAGCTAACCAGATCTTATTTGACTCCGCTCATCAGCTGTGCGGAGTTCCGCAGGGCTCTGTTTTGGATCCAATTTTGTTTTTGCTCTATGTCCTGCCCTTAGGAAAGATTATTCAGGAGTTTGATGATGTTTCCTAACATTTATTTGCTGACGACATTCAGCTGTACTGTTCTTTTAAGGTTTCGGGGAAACAAAAATTGAATTATTTGATAATCGTCTGATGCGATTAAAACAATGGTTTGGTGCAAACTCCCTTCCACTAAATTCTGAAAAAAACAGAAGTGCTGTTAGTTTCTCCTGATGAAGCTATTCCAGGCATAAACCAGTAGAGCTTGTCTTGTAAGTCTAGCCTCAGAAATCTTGAAGAAATCCCCACTCGACGGCTGAGATCATTGGATCAAAACTTACTCATGGTCCCTCGATCTCATTTTAGGACCCGAGGAGACCGATCTTTTCAGGTTTTTGCGCAATCTTCCACCCTCCTTACGATCACTTGACTCTGTTGACGTGTTTAAGAGTAAACTTTAAACTTTCTTGTTCCTGCAGGCATACTCTGCTCAGTAGATTATGGGCATTGTGACCATCGTATATTTATGTCTATTTTATTCTACACTGCTTTATTGTATCTTTTTATGTATTATATGCTCCTTTATGTGAAGCACTTTTTGACTTCCCCTGTCTGTGAAAGGTGCTATATAAATCAATTTTACTTACTTACTTACTGTCAGGTTCAAAGAAAAAAATACTTATGAACAATGTCTTGTATCCCATCATTCACCAAATCTTAAGCAGACAATTGTTGTATAATTACCTATGGGAAATTAACTGGTCACATTATTTCCCTTAACCTTTTACTGGGCATTTATATACTTAGACCTTTACATTTTCCACCATAGAGCGGAGAGTTGTATTATATCGAGAATATCACAAGACTGGAAAACTTTATTGTTATTTCCTAAAATAATTTTTTTTACAGTAATCAATGCTCAGTACTAACCAGACATGTTCCAGTAATTCTAGGATTATGTTGGCGGAACACAACAATAATCATTTATATGTGTAGACAAGCAAGTGACTGCCTAAACTAACTAAATTAAAATCCTAAAATAGCATTTAAAGATAAATTAAATAGTTCAATAGCAGTCCCCAGACTGTACTTTACATGCTATGACAGTGAATGGTGTAACATTATGGTATTATGCTCTGGTGCAAATATTTTTGTTGCGCCCCAACCTCCTCCCTAAATACAAGCACAGGCTCGTACACACCACATCATTTACTCACACAAGCTTGGACAAACACAGTCATTGGGAAAACCAGGTTTTTAGCCGCATGGGCTGAAACTCCATGTCTACATTTAAACCTAAACAACACTTCAAAACTCTTATTTCTTATATAAAAAATGTCTTTTTAGATGATTTTGAGATAGTATGTGAGATAGGTACTGGAGGCTGTATGAATGGGAAAGTTGTGTAAAAAGTAATTAAACAAAGTGGAAAAATGTAGCAAAACTAATGATTAAACTGCAATGGTTTTATTATCAATACTGATCCAAAAGAAGCTTAGTTGTTGCCTGATTTTTGGAGATCGGTGTGAAAAACTTTGCGTTTCTGTGATATTGACACAATAAAACTGACATTTAAATGTATAGCTGTTTGAGAATTTGCCATGTATTTATATAAAAAAAAACCACTGGAGCTTCTGTCAAAAGAAAGTGGCTGTTTCATATGTCCTTTGCATCATAAGGAATAGGAAAACACCGCTTAAGGGAAGAGAAAGTAGCATTACAAAGAAGACTTCCTTCAGGGCACTTCCACTTACATTTTAGGAAAAAACTTCCTGATTCTCAAATCTTCACAAGACCTCATAAACGGCATGAGGAAGCAACACACAGGTTGTTCAGAGAGGGACAGATTCCTGATATGATGCTCTTTAACGATAACTGGGAAGAGGTTTTTGTGAATGAAAAACCATTATTCATCTTTATCTTCTCTGCCTTTTCAAGATGTCAGAGACTCAAGTCATAGATGAGGGAAAGTGTGCAAGGTTTTACACACACACACACACACACACAAACATACCTATATATATATATATATATATATATATGTTTGTGTGTGCCTTTACCCCC
>JBAMIG010000018.1:18608996-18622776 GCA_037177335.1 Kiunga ballochi
AGCTCTGCCATGCCGGACCTCTGAACAGACTCTCAGAAATTGCAATTTCTTTATTCTGTACTATTTTCCTTTGTTATAATAAAACTTTGTTATAATAAAACTGTAATCATGGAAACTGATCATGAATGTGGAGTATTCACCATGTTTAGCTACATCTGCTTTAAAGAGATTTAAAAAAGGACTTTTAAAACATGTCATTCTGCACGATTGTTACCTTTTTCCCCATTTTTATGGCAAACGTGTGATCTTACGTTACCCGTACCTGGTACTCTATATTCCGTCTCCTCCTAAGTGCCTTACAAAAAGGGAAGTAGCATACTTGTGTCGAGCTGGTACTTAAAAAAATATAATCAATATTAAGACAAAAACTGTACTTATGTTGTTTTCCATGGTATAACTAAAAACACAAGAGGCAGGAAGTGCAGTTATCAGTTATAATCTCCCCAGTGTGTTACGGATGTCCCCTGGAGTCTCTTTATGCAAGGACATGCCTGGGGTGGCCTCCTGACGGCCTTATTTAACTCCTCTCAGGGCGTAAGAGCTCGGCTCTACTTTGAGCCCCTCACCATCTCTCTAAGGAGGAGCCCAGCCACCCTGCAGAGAAAACTCTTTCCAGTCACCTGAAAATAATAAGAGAAATAAAAAAAAAGACAGATAAATGTTTCCATAATTCAGTATTAGGCAAGGCAAGTTTATTTATACAGCACCTTTCATGTACAGGACAACAGTAAAAACATTACAGATTTAGAGAAGAATTAAAAACAGCAAAAATCACAATAAAAACGTAAATTGAATAAAGGTAATAAAAGTCATTATCAGATAAAGTTACCGTGCAGATGTCATTCATAGGCGCATGAAAAAAGAAATGTTTTAACCTGGATTTAAAAGTGTTTATAGTTGGTGAGAGTTTAATCTTAATTACTCTTTTCATTTAAACTCAAAGAAAAATATTTTAACTCTGAATGATTAATTCTGAATTAATTAAAAACAAATCATGTAACCGAAGCCATTATTTTGTTAAGTACAACATAAATGAGTACTTTGAAAAGCTGGATTTGCCCTCAGTGTGAGCCGTTTTTAACAAGTTGTCTTCCAGAGGCCGTTTTTTCCTAAGCAACTCCTGGAGCTCAGATATGTTTGACAGGAGTCACTCTTCCAGTCCTCAGTTTTAATACACATCACACGTTGCTTTTCAAGTAAATCAAATCAAGAATGACATAAAAATAGGATTAAATGGCAGTCACACTCCTCATATTCATAAGGAGGATTGTTTAGTCTTCATGACCATGTCCATCCCGTTATGACCACAGCATGCTGCTTCCAGCTGCATCATCCACCATGTCATAAAGTCCAAATCATTTCTTTATAATGAAAATGTGTTGACTGTACTCCGATCAATAAGACTGGAAAAGTGCTATAAACATTTACTGGTAAATTAATTTACCTTCACACAAAAGAATAAAACAGAAACTGGATAAAAATAAAAATAAGCTAAGTTAAAAGGCAGGTCTGCAGCTTTTTACTGGAAATGTTGGTAGTGTCTGCAGCGCTGAGGTTCTCTGGAAGGTTCTCAGGTTCTCCACAGTCGGGCAGCAGTTTTCTGCCTTGATGCTTATCTTTGCTTCAGCAGCAGTAACATTCTCCAAATCCCGTAATATATCACCTTTGTGTTGCTTCATGCTTCTATAAAAATGTTTCCCTCTATTTGCATGATGTACAGCTTTTTGTGAGTGGTTGCCATGGTGAATTCAGGGCTTCATTGATGATGGTTTTTTTCCTCGTGGCTCTTAAATCTGGGTAAAGATCCTCAGAGCTGATCGATACCACTGATCTGCAACCATTTCTCACCTCAGATTAAATGAAACCAGAGTTTGTTTTCAGACACGGTTTGTTGGAATCACCTTTCTGGAACAGATCAGAGGTGTGTTGGAGGAGGAAAGCAAGGACAGTGACCCCTATAGGAACGGCGGTGGCTCCATCTGCAGACGGATTCAGTTACACACAGTCTTCATACTGAGTTTTCTTTAGGAAGTACGCTTGCATCTGTGTAGATAAAGAAATAACAGCTGAACAGAGACAGCATTAAAGCAGCATCTCCACCTGATGTGCATTCGCTTTTATTCATAGCACTCACTCAGATCCAAATCATGAACCGGGTTTTGCTTTGCAGTCTGTGGCTTGTGTGTAGTTACATGTTTAGCACCCCTAGTGGCCAAAAGTAAAACAACACCCCTTCAACACAAGCACTTACACTTGCATATTTAACCACTAAAAAGCCGCTGGATTATAAAAAATACACTTTGTTTTCCTCAGCTCCATTAGACTTTTGAAGGGAAAACAATCTGTAGCACATTCAGTATTTTGAGCGTAAAAACAAAAATCTGGTTCTGAATCTTTGTCTTTGTAACAATGCAGTATTTTACAAAAAAATATGAGGAGCCATTTTTTAGTGTCAATGGGAAGGTATGAAAAAAATATAAAATAAAAAATGTGTGATGAACCGTCTACTGGACTGTCTCTGTCTGCTACTTGCTGAGATCCAGCATCCTGAATTAGACTAAAACCTGCTCAGAATGGATCTGGGGCTCTATGTGTGCTCAGTGTGTGCATGTTGTTCTACGGAGTGTGTGATAGCTCGTGTTTTTGTAACTCACTTTTATGGACGGCACTTTGTGCTACTAATTATAACTTTATAAATTAAAATTGGGTTGACAAAAGACAGCTATTACAACCAGAACATAGGGAAAAACCAGCACCTCACAGTTAAACGCTTAGAAAACGTTCCAGAAACCACACAACTAAAGCTTCAGGCTACAAGACCTGTTTGGTGAAACCAAGCCACAGGCATAATATGCTCCAAGACCCAGATAAGAAGCAAAAAGTTCTTCAATCCCATTTTACTGGTCCAGAATCCCACTCTCTCCTCCAACATGTTAGGAGATACAAAACTCCTCCTGCATTTATTTAGATGTTATCTATGAACTTGTAACCTTCATTATTGCAGCTTGTAGTTATTTTTCTATTTATATTACAAATAATTCCAATTTTATTCTTCCTTAATTTCTGATTTAATGTTCAAGGTTGTTTTTTTTGTTTTTTTTTGCAACATCGGGGAAATAAAGCAATGATAAGGTAGTTTAAAGTAGCCAAAAGACTTTATAAATAACAATGAATAAATAAAGCAAAAAAATCTAAACAATTATAACAAAAAAACACTAGAAATTATTGCTAAACAATGACAAAATGTGCAACAATAAGGAAGCAGAGAAGGATTTAATAATTAATAATTGCAACCAAAAATGTCCATTATAGATCTTCTTTGATTGATCTAATTTCTAGTTCTGCATCTGCAATGTATTTGTATTAAATGCTATTAACTTTGTGGGGTTTACATCACAAATATAGGAGACACCTTATGACAAAAACAGCTCAAAGCAAACAGCTGCTGCACTCAGAATAACCCCAAAAACCACAAACTACACAACATCTATGTTATAGTTCCTACAGCTGCATTATCTTTAGCCAAATTAAAGAAATAAAATAAACTCATAGTGTAATGCACAGATAACACCCGCAGATGTCTCCATTCTCCCATGTTTGTAAGCACATGCACGCCATCCAGCATGGAGAGGAGGAGGGATCACTGAATAATGCGTCTGCGTGATTTGTTGTCAAAGTCGCACCAACTCTCCTCACTTTTGGGCAAAAGTTTCATCCCAAACCCTCCCTCAAAGAACGTTTTTCCATTTCTGATAGGTGTGCCTTATAATGCAGAAAAAACGTGCGTGATTGCGTCTATGCGCGCGCGCTTGTGTGCGTGTGTACAAGCATGTAGGGATGGAAGTGGACAGTTAGGCAACAAGGGTGTCGGCAGGTAACTAAAGAAAACGCGACTACACCTTTACCGTATTTTTTTAAATCACGTCTCCTGTCGGGTTGAAGGTTCGTCTCCGGGTTTTCCTTGCGTGTTTGTCCGCTTGTGTTGGCCTCACCGCCGGACTCCACCTCGGTGTTTACCTCGGCAGAAGAAATGTCGGAGGAAAAGTCGGACATTTCCAGCGAACTGTTCGGTAAGCTAACATCTCCGTTAACTTTGAGACTGCGGCAGGTTTAACATATTCAAACTATTAAAAATAACATTTAAAAGTGAAAAATGTCACCTTGAATTATTTTAATGCTGTGAAATATGACTGAAATTGCAAATACACACAGTTTGTTTGCTAAATATCGCCTAATGTCAACATATTTATGTTTATTGGATAAAGTTATGAATCACAACATTTGGTTACCTCGCCTTTTAGAAAGAACTCTTTTTTTATATATTTCTTTTAAATGTTTTACATGTTATCTGCTCTTTTGCTGCGTGTGTAAAAAGAGGTTTTCTATGTTATCTGCTCTTTTGCTGCGTGTGTAAAAAGAGGTTTTCTCTCTTTTTTTGCCCTAAGGGTTTGGCTAGCTACCTGAGTTTCTGCTCCGCCACTTCCTTATCTGAAGTGGGGGGTAGAGGGCTTTGGGAGAGGGGTGTGTCTTGTGAAATTCCTTTGGATTGTGAGATATTATCAGCACAGACTGCCTGGATCACTGAGAGTCAGAAAAGAACAGCAAATCACTGCAATTTTTCAGGAGAAAGCAGCTCAAACTGTTGACTTTAGCATTAAATGTATTCCTGTGCTGTTTGAATCCAGGCTGATAAGATACATTTTGACCTTTTGAGACTCAAATCACTAAACTAAAGCTGTTTGCATCCATTATTTTGTTGTTTATGGTTTAACTTAAAGAATAGGTCCTGGTTCCTTGATAGGGCCTTTAAAATCAGCAGGAAAAGGGGAAAAAATGACAGAACTGTATATTCAGAGCTGTCATTAATGATCAATTGAAGCTTGTGCTGCATGATGATGCTGACTCATAACCCCGTGCTCTCTGTTACATCGTCTGCAGCCTAGTTTCACACTGTACGCTACTGGACAGAGGGATGAATGGGGCTTTTTGTCACCGGACCTCCTGGTTTTAATGGGACGGAGGGACCTGACGTTGCTTATCATCTGCAAAACTGCAGCTAAAAGATGACTAACTGAAACTGATGGAAAGAGTGGATAGTGCATGGCTTTAAATGTAAGATACATTTAGCCATGGTGGAGTTGTTTTCTTGTCTCGTCTGCTAGAGGTTACTCCTCCTTTTGTAGGAATGATTGTTTAACCCAGAAGAAAATCTGCGTTTCACCTACAAGCAATGGAAATTAACAACTTATACGGCACAAGTTGCACTGGTTAAATGTCTTTAGTTTCAAACTAGCTATATAGTACTATGATACTATGGTTGGGGGTTTCATTATTTGCAGTATGTCCAGTCTTCACCCTCACAAAGGTGAGAGAGGACATATGTC
This sequence comes from Kiunga ballochi, assembly GCA_037177335.1. NCBI lineage: Eukaryota > Metazoa > Chordata > Actinopteri > Atheriniformes > Pseudomugilidae > Kiunga > Kiunga ballochi. The sequence goes on from JBAMIG010000018.1 coordinate 18,614,381, forward strand.
CAATGTAATGGGCAGGACAAATCGGATCCTGCTAGTGATGGTTGCGCTGCTATTTTGCATGCATTGTGAGGAATTGCAGGACTGGAAATACATTTCTGAGTAAAGTTGCACAAAGCAAAAGAGAAAAACGCCTAAAATAACGTATCTTTACAACCCAAGTTTTCAAACCAATTAAAACTTTATTTGTAGTGTTTTTTATGCCATACACAAGATGCTGTGCATGATAAAATCAATTAAATTTAAACACACAGACAACAAAGCAATGAATTCCCACCCTGCAATTTGCATTAACTAACATGCAAGTATGCACACAACCCCACACCCATCCCACCTAACTGACTGTCTCTTTACTAAAACTATTTAAATAGGGACTAAAATGAGAAAATGAATAGATAAATAAAAACACGTTTTTTTTTAAGCCTCCAAAAAAATCTGCAGCATGCTTCATGCTGTCATTTTTAAACATTTTTAACGTTTTTATCTTCATCCTACATTAATAGATATTAATAAATAACTCTAAACCAAGGATGCATTTGTGAGCAGCAGCTTCACGTTTACACGATTCCTGTTCAGACTAACATTTTAGCAGACTAAAATGAGTCGCACATTTCGGCCTTTGGTCAGAACTGGGACATCTTCTCAGACTACTGAAGTAAACATGACCAAGCCTCCTGTGAGTGCTTTGGGACTGGTGAGCAGCCCCCAGCAGCACGGCTGGGTAAGACTCAGACATGCATTCCTAAATATCTCCTGCTATATTTGTTTTTAACAAATCTAAACGTGTTTTTTGGGATTTAGGTCACTTGTTTTTGAAAAAAAAAATGGCAAAAGGATTCTAAAAATTAGCTAATTGTGACAACAAAGTTACTAAGTTGGTTAAAACTATTAACTCACAGGCTGTTTATGCCTGCACAGACTCAAGTGTGGTCAAAAATAAGCTGTGAGGGCATTTCCCCCTTGTCACTTGTCCAGCAGCACAAGTCACAGCTATCAGCTCGGTCTCGTAAGCTAGCGCCTGCTAGCCCATTCCCAACGTCTCCATCCAGCCTGAATTCCCATCCCACCTCTCTAACTGCCTCGTCCATACATCTCATTGTTAGTTGCTTCCTTGTTCACAGAACAAAGCCAAAATGTAGTTATGTAGTGATACACAGTCCATTTTAAGGACATAAACATGATCATTTTCAGCGCTAATACTTGAGGTCAACATTTAAAGTCTAATTCTTGACATTATTGACACCTAGCAGTAAAAATGGGATTAGAAATGACTTCAAATTTTCTGCACAGTTATAACAGGACAGCGCTTGGTCTTTCATCTGCAGGTGGATGTAGTGTTGTCAGATGAAGCCATGACTACACTTTCAAGGTACATGTGCTTTGTCTTCGTCTACGGCTTTTAAACCATTTTAGCACCATAATAATAGATGTATTCATTAGAATAAGGGCCGTTTAAATGATCAAAATTGCACAAAGCAGCGAAGAGTGTAGTTTAAAATACACACGTGTATCCCTGGTGATTCTCGTGGGACTAAAATGGTTGAGGTATTATTTATTGCAAACGGTGTTTGCTCAGAGGGTTCTCACTTTACACACAGTTATCTGTTTAGAGACCCCTTAGTAAAAATGTTTACCCAGATAGGCTGCCATGCATGTTGACCCACTGCAGGAGGATAAATGGCTCACTGTAAGAGAACAAAAACACACAAACTGTTTTAGTAAAGTGATTAGACATTATAGAGACAGTTGTTAGTATTAAATAACATCTTCACTACATTTCCATTTCACTTTGTTACTCACTACACCTTAAAGCTGACTGTCTCCAACAAGTAAACCTGCTAAATGATGTCGGCTGTTGTCTTTTTAATGCTGAGCACAGGTCTTAAATTGTTGCTTCATGAACACACAACCCTGTGCTTTCTATTGGTAGGATCCTTTGAGTCCTGTCGGCTCTGGGTTGAGGCTTTTTTAGCTCAGACTTGTCCCGACTGTTTGAAAAAAATGTACAAAACCAAAAGAAAATACAAGTAATGCGCCATGATTAAACGTTGTTTTTCAGTCATAAGCTGGCCATTAAATAGATTTCATTTTGAGACCTTAATGGATATGATATCATCTTTTATACATTATATAGCCCTTTTCACCCTGTCTATTCTGCACCTTATTTCCACCTGAAAGAATGAGAGAATCAGATCTTACTCACCTAAAAGCGAGAAGATGACAACAGCAACCTAAAAGTATCAGCTTGTATGGGGAAAAACACACTACAATACAAGCAACAAGGCCAGTCGCTGATTCTGCTTACACCTGGGTTAAAATGAGACCGAACAGTCCCTGAGGAGCTCTCTGAAGGACAACGTTGTCCTTCATGGCCTTTTTACCGTGTTGAATTCACACTGAGACGTACCTGCTAGCCAGCGGTCGCTGGACGGCTCCGCTTTTAGGATTGGTCCATTCATCTGGACCACATTTTGTTTGTGTTCATAATTACAGGTTGCAGTATCATGTCAACCTGGCATCTTCAAATATTGTCCCCTGCAGAAGTGATTTTTAGATGTTTATCAGCGTAACGGAGCCTTCGGCAGTCCCGCGACCTGATTGGCTAATCAGACTGGCTTGAATGTGGCTGATAGAGATCTGGTTTTGCTGTTGCCTTGAGCAGTTTTTGTGCTGTGGCATAAAGAGCAGGTACTCAACACTGCTAGAAGGTACCACAGGTCCATGCGACGTCCACATAAAAGCCATGATCAGTGACTTTCAGAAATAAGTTTCATTGTGATATAAATAATTTACTTTACCTGTTTGTTTGTTTATATAAGTGTAACTGATCTTGTTGATGGGATGGGGAATCATACAGCCAGGTTTTACATAGTTTCAGAGGATTGAGAGGTTTTTAAGCTGAGTCACTGTGAGAACTTCTTTAATTCAGTATCACAGATTCTTCATATAAACTAAGGAAGCAAAGCTTTGCTTCTCCTCTGAGGGAGTTGGATGCAAAGAGGAGCCCATGTGTTTCTGATCAGACCTCACGCTGCCTGCTATGTTTTGGTTCTTCTCGTGACCTCATCATGTGTCTGGGTGCAGACAGGATGATGTCATGAAGGCAGGACTCATGCACTTTTCTCCATATCTTACCTGCATTCATCACCTCTTTATTTCCACATTTTTCCATTATTCTTTCCTCCCCTTCTTTATTCTTCCTTTCCTACTCGGTCTCTGTCTCTCCGACAGGCCGACTCTGTTGTTTCTTTTAAAAAGCAGCTGAAGACACTTTTATTTATTTATTCAGACCCTTTTTTTTTCCTCCTTTCCCCGGATTTTCCCACAGCTAAGGGAACAAAGTTTCTCCATGCCTCTGAGGCCTGTTACTAAAAACTAAAGTATTTTCTTTAATTTTTGTGTGTTGATTTTTTCCATCAGTATAAAGGGTTGAAAATGCAACCTATCCAATCAGCAGTTATTATCATTTTATATGGTCTAATGTATATTTAACAACAGTTGTGATATTACAGCTAACCATTAAGCATATTTTTCTGGTCCCACAAGCAGCAGACAGTATAAGAAATATCTAAATGTAACTGTTTAACGTGTAATATGATTGATTGATTGATTGATTTATTTAACGAAGTTCTGGTTAATACAGAACCAGCAGTTGTTCATTTTCTTTGTCCTGGAAGATTTTCTTCTTAACCTGTTTTGAGAAAAAGTGCCAGCAGCCACAACAGCCAGAAAGCGGAAGTAGTGACCTTAAACATGTTGTGAGTATTAGGTCACACACTGGAAAATGATGTTGGTCAGAAAGTCAAGGATTGCTTTTTTTTTAAACAGTTATTTTAAAAATGGCTATAAGTAACTTTATGCAAAGTGATTTTTTCCACAGTTCTGCACAAAGTAGGCTTTTACTCTGCTTTCTGAGAACAATATATCATCAGTTCATTCACTCTACCAACACTTCTGATGTGTTTTCCTCTGAAATTTTATTTCTACAGTTTTTTTTCAAATACTGAACAGTTTTAATACAAAAGCAACAATAGCTTTTATTGTAAATACAGACTTTAACCTGTTTTTAATTTTCTCACTGGAATAAAACGGAGCGGATCTCCATTACAGAATGTGGTAAATTTGACTTTATCACAATAGATTCACATTTAAAGCTGTAAATATGGAAATATGAGTGGTTTATTTATTTTAAATAAATTAACCCACTAATTATGATCATTTTTAACAGACCAAAAACTGAATCCCAGTCCTCTCATTCGCATCTCTACCTGGTCTTTCTCCCTCTATTTTGCATTGTAGAAGGTGAAGCCTCTTTGAGGATCAAGTTGCAGGGATAATTTATCTGAATGGCCCCCAACGCCCCCACAGAAGTGTTGGATGACCACTTTAAATCGATCAGCAGAAGAAAAGGTGCACCTCACCCATGCAAAAAATGAGATATCAGAGCCTGGTGGGAGAAAATGGGGATTGGGGCAAATTAATTTCCACTTAAATTCCTCCCTTTAGGCATGTAGTGGTCAGTTCTGTTTGGGCCCAGCTAGCTGCGTCCTGCAGCAATACTGAAGACTGAAATGCTGCTGCTGGAAATCAAACCCGCCTACTTTGCAATAAGTTGTGATGTGAGCCCTTTAACTGCTGCTGTATTATTTACACTGTTTTGTTGATCTGTTTTCTTTACTGCATGATCTAGAGAGCGTGCGGGAAGCCGTGGGTCGGAGCGTGAAACTGACCCTGAGGCGCAAAGTCCAGCTGGAGGTCAGAGCGGACAAAGTGGAGAACAGAGTTCTGGTAAGAGAGAGTCTTTAAGATTTCTTATCTAGATACTCTCCTACAGGCCCTCTTGATTCTGAATAGTTTTTCTTTTATTTATTTATTGCTAAATGAGATGTGAAATGCTGTGCATGGATGGCACAGTGTTTTCTTAATGCAGAACCACACGGTGAGTTGTGTTAATGTGGGCATGTTGCTACAGGAATACCGAGAAGCTGCAGTTAAATATGAACCAGGAAGTGCAGACACTAAGAAACAACAGTGCAGTTTATTTTCTAAGCCAAGGCTTTGATATCCAGATGTTTTATTACCATTGCTAGGTATTTATTAGCATTTAGCATTAGCGTGTGCGTTGTGATGAAGAGGCAGGAATGTATATTCATGGTAAAACTGAGCTAATTCAGACTGGATGTGTGAAAGTGAATGTATCATAGTTGTGAGCTTAATGAAAGTCCAGCTTTTTTATTCAAATTAATGTGTTTGCTCAGAAAGTCTCCTTTTGTTTGGAGTTACTGTGAATGCACAGGCTAATTCTGATTCAGACTACAAACACTGGTCGTGCTTAGCTTTAAGCAGACCAAATCCAGGAAGTGGACTAATAAACACTGTGTACACTGTGAATTCAGCACATTCACTGCGCTCAAACGCAACCAAATATACACTTGTGTGAGACAATAGACAGCTGTGGACAAGACTGTAATGGGAATGCGTTTGGGTAAAAGTCCTGGTAGAAATCTCATTGATTCATACCACTAGGATCTATATTTTTCATGCCTCTGATGGAGTAAACATAACCAACAGAAGCTCAGTCTGGATGAAAGCCTGAACTGAACCAAGTTTCTGATTGGATGGAGTCTTGCAGACTATCCTGATGTCAAGGCAATCTTAGGAGTTGTGAGTTTTGGTTGCGCTTCAACACAAAGCTGCATGTGGTTGTTAAATATTTTGAATGACTGCAGCTACAGTTGCTCAATCTGAAGGAGGCTGCTGTTGTGAGTCATGATGTCAGCTCTGCCTTCTTTTCACAAGTTCACTATTTAATTAACTATTAAGGTCTAGGTCACAGTCCAAGTTCAGGTTCATGCCATGTTCTTTGTGGCTGAGGGAACATTGTCATGTTCAAATATGAACAGACCATCCCAAAACGTCTGTTTTTTATCATTTACCTTGCTTTAATCAAAGGAGGCCTTTTAAACCATGGGTAAAAGCTTCATTAGACAAACAGAGGTGTTTGCAATGGATCTGCAAACCTCCCTGCATCCACACTCCATCGGTGCCTTTCTGTTGTTCTTTTTCTGTTTTATCTCATTTGTTTGGGAAATAATGGAACAAAATCCTTTACAGATATATTTAGTAAGATTGCAAACGGCCTGAGCTCAAAGTGGACTGCCTATCTGGACTTTTAGGATGCGTTTCAGACTGTATGAACCTTTTAAACACTGAGCTTGCTACAGTCACATGCTGAGGAATGTGTATGTTATTGTTGCAGGGACTGTGGTTTCATGTGTCTGCAGGTATGTGGAATTATATCTCCAAATAAGTGGAAAAAAGTGGATTCAAGGAATAAAAGGAGACAATGTGCAGGAAGCATTTTGAGCAAAGAAAATACAATTTCACCCATTTCTTAAAACGCCATTAGATTAACTCATACATCATTTCCACCTTGTCCACATACCTCAGTTCTTCAACTCCTGTCAAGACTTGACTAAAGCAGCCCACGGATGGTTGGACTGTGTTGGGGCAAATACAGACACTGGGATACACTCTGCATTCCTCTGCTGTGATTCATCAGATAAGAAATCCATGCAATCATTACTTTAAATGAGCTAAAATACACTACATGTAGCATTTTAACGTCAGATTAGTTTTCAGAATAAAAGTTCAATAAAAGCCAGTATGTAAATGGTCTTGTGAGGCACATAAAGCAGATTGCAGGGAGAATGCAGATTGTAGAAAATAAAGCACCTCTTCACAAACGTTTCCACATTTTCTCTGTCAAAAATCTGCCTTTAAAACATCTGAGCTTTTTTCATTAGACACTGGTACCGGTGACCTCATATTCTCACTTCTTTGCTGCTTTGTCTGCCTACGTGGACCTGCGTCCTTTTCATGTCTGCAGAACACCTGAACCAGAATGTCTCCAGACTTTATAAACTAGAACAGGTTGTTGGATGTCTTTCTGTCTGCCTCTGAAGTTCTCACCCTCAGGCAAGCAAATATGATGGCTGGAGTTTTATATTGCCATGAATCTGAGACTTTATATCTCATCTGCTGGCAGCTGGCCTCAAGCAGACTGAGTTAAAAAGACGTTCCTCTGCGATACAATCGGTTGCTGCACATACCACACAACAAGCTCAGCCTCCTGTCAGCCACAACTCACTTTTCCTTAAATCCCTTCCACCTTCCAGGGCCATTTAGCTTGCACCATTTGAGCTGTAATTCTGCAAACATGTCAGACATTTGGGATGAAAACGAGTTGCTAATTTTGTCATCTTAAAACACACTCGCACAGTGTGAGCAAACGGCCATAATGTGCACTCACTCTCCCCTAGAACAAAGGTTCAACACATGCTGGAAGATAATATATGTTGTTATCTTAGTGAAAAAGTCATACAAGAGGCCATCGCTCCTTCCAGCTTCTCTACAAGGGAAAAAGACAAAGCTTATGGGATGTAGGATGGACTCAAACACAGTCTTGGTTTTCCTCCATTTCTTTCATCTTTGAATATAATTTTTCTTTCATGTATTTACTGATCTGATCTGTTGAGCTACAAAACACATGAGTTATTGTCAGGATAGGAAGTTTGAATTGTTTTCAGTGTGAAACTCTGATTTATCTAAATGTAAAAGCAGTGCGGAGCAGCTGCACCGCGGCTTAACAGCTGTTCCTGACCGCTCCAGTCAATCAGAGCGGTGGTCGCAGAGTTCCTGAAGCATCCCAGGAGCACCACTGCTCCTCGCTTTGCTAAAATACACCACTGTTCTAGAGCAGAGCAGATCACTTATTCAGGAATTCAGTTTGCAGAAAACAAATGGGATCTGGTCAGGTTTACAGGTGTCCAAACGTTTCTTCACATTTTACCCAGACGCATCAACATTTCCTCATTTCTAGCAGCAACAAGCCAGCAGGTGAGAGAGGGTTTCACTTGATACCTAACACCAAGGAGAACCATTTATTTGGAGGTGGAAACAATACACACACCCTCTATAAAGAAGTGATAAGCAGGTATGTGAGGCATGGGTCTGACTGGCCAAATCACTATTTTGCTGGTTTATTGTTCCCTACAAGCTTACAAGTAGAGCTGATCAAGTGTACGGTGAAACCACCAGGTGGAAATCCGGGACGAGTCCCTCTGCAGTGCTTCCATAATGCTTCCATAATGCTTCCATAGTGCTTCCATAGTGCTCCCATAGTGCTTCCATAATGCTTCCATAGTGCTTCAATAATGCTTCCATAGTGCTTCCATAGTGCTTCTTAATGCTTCCATAGTGCTTCTTAATGCTTCCATAGTGCTTCCATAGTGCTTCCATAGTGCTTCCATAGTGCTTCAATAATGCTTCCATAGTGCTTCCATAGTGCTTTCATAGTGCTTCCATAGTGCTTCCATAGTGCTTCTTAATGCTTCCAT
>JBAMIG010000018.1:18640357-18650691 GCA_037177335.1 Kiunga ballochi
TAAGATCAGGTCTGACGTGCAGCATGCGTGTTCTATCATCAATAAGATCAGGTCTGACGTGCAGCATGCGTGTTCTAGCTGGATTTTTCTCTGGACTCTTTGGATCACTCCCTGGTGTGAAACAAAATAAATACCTCTGGAAAATTCAGGGATATGATGCAATAATGCACACTTTCTAACAAGTACTGGGAAAAGTATGACTTTGTTGTTTTTTTAATGCTTTGACAGACTGTTGGAGTTTTTTTTTTTTTACAACTTTATTTCCTGTAGCATACGAGAGAAACTGATACAAACAAATGTTTTTATATATATTGTCTGAGTTTATTAACAAAATGTGCAAGAATACACATATAAAAGGAAAGCTTTATTTTCCCTCACAGCTTGTTAACAAAGCCAGGATTTCCCAAAAGAAGATAGTTGTCCTAAACCTCTGTAATGGGACAGCAGCAGATGTTGAGGCGAGTTTGTTTTAATCAGCAGAGATGCTGCTGTTTTCTCACAAAGGAAGTGGTTCCATTAAGTTCCCAGGATTTGCTCTTGGTGCTACGTCTCCTTTTGATGTGTGACGAAGCGTTTTTAGTCTTTTTTCTGAGGTCTGTTATAAGTTATTTAATTTTGGGAGATTTTAGTATGAGCCTGTTGTCATGGCAGCATGCTGTCAGCTGACATGTTTTTATGTGATATGCTGCCGCTGTACACTGCATCATTTTGGTTAAGTTGGTGGCTTTTACTAAACAAATCTTTGTCTCCACATAGACAATTAAAGCCTGGCGTCTGAGTTTCTCCTCCTTCATTTAGTATCATCTGTTTCTGTTCTTCCTGTGTTGTTTTTCCATTAAACAGTGAGGTGAAACTCGGCGTGGCATCGTTTCTGTCTGATCGCATTGTGGATGAGATCCTGGATGCACTGTCCACATCACAACACACTCTGGTCAGTGTCCTCCTGGTTTGTCTGTCTTTCTTCTGTCCGTCTTCTCATCCCTCTCTGCTCCCTCTGTCTATCTTCAGGCCGACCATCTGATCAGAAAGGACCAGCCTCTGGTGCAACAGGGACCCCAGATGGAGACAGAAGTTCTGGATGAGACGGTTCTTCAGCCACATGACTATAATCAGAATGAAAAACCAAACCTGGACCAGAAACATGGGCTGCAGGACATGGACTCCTGCATGGTCAGGACACATTAAAATGAAACGGCAATACAGATTTATTTATGTATCATATTGATCAATTCAGATGCTTTAGCTTAAAGCAATCTGTTATATAAAGATCTGCTGTGCTTATTAGATGACTCCTAAATCAAAGAGGAAGAGTATTTTGGTGAGGATGCTTCGTCCCATCTCTGTAGCATTTGGTGAGTGACAAAAACACGTCTTTTATTACCTCAGTACATATTTATAACACATGTAGACAGCCCGAATAGCATAATATATAAATTATAAATGATAAATTTTATAAAAATATAATATTAAGAAATTATTTCACTTCATTTTAAAATAAATTAGATCAAATCTTTTGTCTGATAAAACTAACAGACTCTGCAGTGCTGCAGCTGTAAAAGCTCTAACCTTTTATTTCTATGTACCATCAGGATATGTAGCAGACATTTGTCTATAGAGTACTTTTACTTCAAAAATGGAAAAGTATTCCCAGTTTGCACCGAAATGAATGTTTTTTTTTATGTGTGTGTTTCTTATCTGCATAACAGAAATGGAGTTCGACCTGGACAAAGCTTTGGAAGAGGTTCCAATCCACATGGAGGATCCCCCGCTTCCCCCTCCTCCTTCTCCACAGACGTCAGCCTACTATGGAGATGTACCCCCTCCTACCCCTCCTCCGACCTCCCCTATGAGTTTGGGGGAACTGCCACCCATGGAGATCAAGACGCTGGAGCACCAAACCAAACTCCGGCCAAAGCCAAATAAGAGGATGAAACCCAGCAAATCACCAGTATGTTTCCAAAACCAAAAAAATCCTCATTAGTACCTCAAATTCTTTGCTCATAAGAGACTTTTTTATTTTATTATTATGCACTGAGTCACGTGGAATTGGATGTTTTAATGTTTCCTATGTGGTTTTTAAATCTGAATCTGTTTCATGAAGCAGAATGAAAAATGGATGGATGGAAAACCATTTTATATTATTTACTTTAAATGTTAAAAACATTGGTGTAGGGATAAAAAAAAAAAAAAGGAAATCAGTGTTCTTTTTCTTTCTTTGTAATAAAGTTCTGTCGCTCATTACGGGACTTTAGTAAAAAATGATAAAACAGCTTGAAAGCTTGTTTCGCTTCATTCATGTCGGCTTTGTTTCAGCGTGAGATCAGCAGCAGCTCAACGCCACAGGAAGCAGAGCAGAGCAGCATGATGGGAAAGCTGGATGAGGGTGTTGATGATTTCTTTTCCAAGAAAGTTATTAAGTTCAGCTTTAAGTAAGTATCCCTCCAAAAGCTTTAGTTTTAGTGGCATTAATATCTATTTCTTTACCTTCTCTGTTTGCTTTTCTCTATTTTCACCCCACCTGTGTAAAAGACGGTTCTGTAAAGCCTCTTCTGAGAGTCAGTGGCATATAGAGCAACAAAATGAGCTTCACTTTTCTTTTCTCTGGTTTTCATTTTTGATCTTCTTCAGACTTCACAGTGTAAAGAGTTCCTCCTCCAACACGCCGGACGCTGCGGATAAAAAACGGGATTCCAGAAAAAGCGGCTTGTTTAACCTCATCAAATCCCGAACATCCCGTTCAGAGAAGAGCCACGGAAGTCCCTCAGTCCGATGGTCTGAACCAGCCTCTTCCTCCTCCATCACCCCTGCACCCACCTCCCCTGTCAGCCCACTGCCAAAGGAGCCAAAACCGATATTCCCCACCTCCTCTGTTAAAAGTCCAGTCGCTGTAGCAGAGCCTCAACCAGAGCTCCAAAGACAGCACTCATCTAACCACACAGATTTAGTAATAGAGACATCACCAGCTGCCAGCAAACCTGTTGAGGACAAGAGAGAGGAGAAGAATGGGGAAAATACGGAGAACCTGGAGAGAAGCAAAAATACAGAGAAAAAGGAGAACCCTCACCCTCATCGCCACATCGGGATTCCTGTGATGGGAAAGGATCTGCTGGCTGAGATGAAGGCCAGACAAGAGAAGAAGGCCCAGCATGAGAAAAAGAAGGTGGAGCAATGTTCAGTCAGTCTATTTCTGATCAGTTTCACATCAGTAAAAAACCTGAAATATGTGTTCTAATAATGATAAAAGCACAAATGTCCCACATGAAGTTCCACTTGTCTCTGATTTCCTTCCAGTCCGACTCATCGCCCGCAGCGGACAAGTTAGAGGCTGACAAAGGTGAGTGCCATCATTTTTAGTTTTTAATTTCACTTCACTGCAGCCAAGACAAATGTCCATTTTGTTTGTCCAAGCAGACACAGAGGACATCAGATCAGAGCCAGCACCCAGGTCCAAACCGCCATGTATGAAAGCACTGTCTCCCCAGAGCGCTAAGCCCTCCCTGGCAGCCCGTGCACCTGGACCCATCAGTCCAGTGAGTCCTAAACCAAGCAGCACCTGTGTCCTGGACAAGAACAAAGATATAAAAGGTTCGGTTCCATAATTCTGGAGATAATTTGCTTTATTTTATGTGAGTTTGAGAACCAAGCAGTTGTAGAATGTGTATTTGTGTCTCAGATGAGTCTGCAGGGACTTCCAGGACACCACTTCCTGCCCTTCGCCTGAAGAGGGCGTCATCGGTGCTGGACAGCACAGGCAGCAGCCCTGTTGGACCCACGTCTCCTCTGGAAGGTTATCATCTCCGTTTGACCAATAATATCACTAAATTTGACTAAAAGAAGGTAGGATGTACGAATCAGTCACTGCAAAACAACACAGAGAAAAAAAGCATCTGAATCAGTGAAGTGATGCGAGCGTGTCGGAGGAAGCTGATATTTCTGCTGGTGTTACCTGTTAACGGTCCATTTAACAGGTAAACAGATGCCTAATGAAGCCTTTCAAGGCCACATTTGATGCCTGTGACGCATTCAATCCCAGTCTGTACTTCATCTGTCCCAGTGTGTGTGTGTGTGTGTGTGTGTGTGTAATTAACTGTTAGAGGAAATCCTCTGGGTTTCTTCCCCATAATCAGAAAGGACAGTTGACTTAAATTACTGTGCAGAAAGATGTGTTTTTAACACCTACTATTTACATCAAACGGCTTGAATCCAGAATACAGCTGGATAGTTCATGTTTTCCCACGTTGCCTCTTTGATTCGGACATAATTGCGTATAATTTCAGGCTTCACGGGGTTAAAATCAAAGTGACAAGAAAAAATTTATCTACAATGTCCTTATCGCACATTTTACAGACACTTTTCTGGCATTTTATCCTGCATCGCTCTGCTAAATTTTTACTAGCAGAGGTTTTAAATTAAACTGAGCTCAAGCATTAACCAGCATAAAATGTTAACATGATTTAGATTTATTTGTATTTTGTGTAAATTCTGGGTCAAATAAATGAAGGGGGTAATCCTTATAACACCTAAAGAGAGCAGAAGGAGGTTTTCTGTTTAACTAACATCTTATTTAATTAATCCAGCTTCATTTTAAAACTTTGAGCTTGAAGTTTTCTCTGATTTATTTCTGATTTCTAACTTTTTTTTCCTGCAGTTGAGTTTCCATCAGAAAGCAAAACATTTGACCAGAACATGGCGGGGACAGAGCCAAGCATCAGGAGTAGACAGTGGTCATCTCTTAAGAGGACATCCAGTCTTTCAAGTGCCACGGAGGAAGACCACGGTCGCACCAAGTCCCTTCCTCCATATGGTTAGACCAGACACTTTCATTATCTAAGGCATAGAAAGGAGCTTTTTATTGTGTTGATCTACATATTTATAGAAATTGAGCATAAAAGCACCGACAGATAAAAAAGGAAACTGTGCACACACATGCTCACGTGCACGGTGGCAGACTGAGAGGCCATATCTGTGTAACTGCAGGGGGAAAGTTTTATTACATTTTCTGTTGCAACAAGTTCCTACTTTCACAAACATATTATAGACTTCAGTGTGGAGTTACTGTCTCTATGTAGCAACTGCTTATGCCTGCTTTCTTTGCATCTGTTGTTTCAGTGAGGCCGCCATCCCAGGCAGAAACAGATCCCAGATCTCCAACTTTACCTGCTGACATAAAGTCAGAGGACGAGTCCGGCGAGGAAAATCCTTCGATGTGATCCCAGGAAGATAAATCCCGCCTGACTTTCCCTTCTGAGCCCATAAACTGAAACAATGTCAGTCCCAGATGCAGAACAGATCATGTAATGTTTGTTTCGTCACCTTTCGGACGTGTTTGCAGAATGTACAGAAAGCATTTGTTTCCGTCATGTTCTTATCAGTGGCCTGGCCAGACCGGGTACATGTGCCAAAAACGGCTCCATTATTGTCTGTTTGCAGCTCTAACAGGACCATAAACAGCAGAACATGAGTTTTATCTGGTCAAGGGACAATTTAGGCTTGTTATTTAAACATGTCCAGCTATATAAAAAACTCACTTAGTCTAAAGCACTGAGAACACAGAGTCTGTCTTTACATTTTGTTTTACTGTAATATAACCGGGTCTTGACTCATGCTGGCTAGTTTGATGCTCTGCAGGTGAACTTCAGCAGTTCATCACCAATATTTCAAAACCGAAACCGATAAATAAAACATAAGCTGGCAACACAGCAACAAATATTTTTTCCGCTTTTATTAGCTTTGGCAAAAAGATTTCATGTTAAAACTTTCTGCCAGAGTTCAGGTTCACATCAAGTGTCCCTCGTATCCACCAGGATACATTCATATCATCGGCACACTGCAAAAAAAACACTAATTATTGTTATTAAGTGTTCAGGATTAAATTCAGTTTAGTTCCAAATTTGAAATACAAAAGTAAAGTTTACTCTTTGTTAGACGCTCAGCTCAGAGTCTGAGCAGTTTTATAAATACTGACTCCATAAACGCTAAAATCCAGCTAAACCCAAAAGTAGTTTCCTTGTTTCGGATCATGTCCTGATGAGCAGATCAGCAGCGTGTTGTATTAAAGCATCTCATGTGTTTAAGAGTCATGTAATCATGTTCACCTGACACTCAAAACAAAAACCTTTAGCACACTGATGTGTCCTGAACTCCTAAAAGATCCATTTCATTAGTGAAATACAACTACTGTTATTTTTCTCGCTGTGGGGATTAAAGTTATCAGTATCTTTATTTTGCAACATCCAGGATGTAAATATGTGAAAACAATGACGAGTGTGAATCTGTTCTAACACTGCTGCATCTGCTGATACCTGTTAAACATGTACTGCTGCACTTACTTAGCAATATATATATATATATATATATATATATACTAACATTTGTTTAATGTTCTGTTTATATATTCTATAGGGATTGTGTTTAACCTGTGAGGAGCAGGAACGTTGACGTTTTGTGTTGTATTTTGAGCAGAAGATATTTATTCTGTAACATTTGGTGATGGTTTTTATTTACTGGGAAATATTATCACTTTTTTTTATCAACTTTATAAATTTCACCTCAATATCATTTTAAATGTGTATCATTGGACAAGAAGACTGAATATGTGACATGAAATATTTGTGTGTGTTTATATGTTTATACAAATAAACTAGTCACATAAAACCCTCTCTCTCTCTCTTTACTCACCCTTCTGCGTGATCTTATTCTCTGCTCCTCCTCTTCACATAAAGGAGTCTCACGCAGTCTCATTTGACTTATTTCAGGAGACGCCGGAGGACAAACACTGAGTAGCTTTTACTTCAGTACCGAGACGCTTCCGCTTTCTTTTATTGTTTGTTTTGCTCTGAGTGTAATAATTGAACTGGTCTCTGGATCCATGGATCGTGTACTGGACAGACTGGATGCTGCAGGATTTTTACAGATCTGGCAACATTTTGACAAAAACGGTACAAATGTAATGTATACTTATACATATTTATAAGCAAAACTTTATTTCCATTTCACAAGATATCCATCTATATCTAATGTATTATAAGCAAAAAGTTAGATCTGAAGATCAGGTATAGACGTTTCTTTTAGAATTGTAACAATCAATAAAAATTGATAACTTGCATCTCATTGTTGTAGCCATGTTTATTTATATTACTAATAGCAAAACAAATTTCACATTGATGCCCATTTAAAAAAGGCCTTTATCATAGCAATTGGAGACTTTATAGAAATAATAACTTGTTTTATTCCCACTTTATTTTCCCCTTTGGGGAGAAATATGGCTTTCATGATGCAACTTAATGATCTTTCTGTCAAAGAACATCTGAACATTACCGTCTAAATACTCAATGGAAAGATGGAAAGTGAGATTTAGGTGACTTCTGAATTTATCCTTTAATATGATGACGTCACAAAACCCAACAGATTTTTTCAGATGATTTTCCACATTATGACATTAAAAAACACATGAATTTAAATGCTTTAAGAGATTTTATTAAGAAGATTTTATTTGAAACTTTTAAATCTACAGTCTGTAAAAACAAAAAGTCAGATTTTCTTTGACTTTTTTGGCTTTAATAAAACAACACACAGAATAAAAACAAGTTAAAATGTCCCCACTGCATTTTTATTATTATAAATAAATAAATAAATGATAATAATATGCTTAGGATAATTCTTACAGAGAATCTTTTCTCTGTTATGTGTTTTAGATAACGGCTTCATTGAAGGGAAGGAGCTGGATGCTTTTTTTAAGCACATGTTGCAAAAACTTGGGATGAAGGTAAAACCCTTATTTTCATTTTTGTTCCCGCGTTCTACTTATTGTTTTCTTTGTTCGTTAAAGAAAACAATGTAAAGCTTAGTGGGTTGTTTTTTTTTTCACACCATTGGAGGCGCAGCAGCCTGAAACGTTCCCATTCCTCATCAAAAACTAAACCCAATTGTATTTTATTGTTGCTGTTTTTAAGGTTTTTCCTTTTTGATGTTATTTTTTATGTATTTAGTCTCTTAGAATAAGTTTGGCTTTGCAATCTAAACTAACATTGTTCTTATACCTAAAAAGTAAGTCTTCCGTGAGGATGCACATGAGATGCCTTTCTGTTCCAGAAAGAAGAGATAACGGAGGGCAAAATTAAAGAACTGAAAGGAAGATTTGTGTCTGGTTGTGACATTGCAGCTGAAAGATGTCTGCAGATTCAGGAGGTAAGACTGCATCCTTTGACAGAAACACAGAGCCGTTCGGTGGAGTGTGCAGATCGTGCACACATGCATTTGCTTCACATCACCGTTTTGGATCAATAATCTGTATCCATCCTGAAATGGGGATTACCTGAAAGCTGCTGTTTTAAAACAAAAAGCATATTTAAATACACATGCATATTTATTTAAATAAATACCTGATTAAAATAAGAGTGGAAATAAAGTTTGTTTATATTTTATGAATTGAATAATTGATCTGAGATGGAAAAAAATGAGTTGTTGTAAAACTGAAGCTCTTCTTCTTCCAGCTGGCCACCATGATGCTTCCTGAGGAGGAAAAATTCCTGCTTTTGTTCCGCAGAGAGACGCCTCTGGACAACAGTGTGGAGTTCATGCGAGTGAGTCACACCTAAATAAGAACATTTTTATAAAAAGGCCATAAGACACATTAAACAAACAGCCCAAACTTTGCTCAGCAGGTTTTGCCATACCACTCATTTCTTACTGAGGTCTCTTACCTAGAACTGGGGGCGGCTTTTATGGCTGGTTCCCAGTTCCTCCCCCAACAAGTGATGTGGCTTCAGACAGAGAGCCGAGCTCTGTGGCGCTAAGGTGCAGGGGAGTCTCCACCGTGCTGCATGGAGCAGTGGGGTCAGGCCTTTGCTTTGTCTTTGCAAAAGAAGAAAGCTATAAAACGCATGGATGAAAATAAAAGTACCTCAGGGATTGTTTTAATGTATAATTAACATTCATAGGAGGTTAAAAGCTCATAAAAGTAAATTCTGCATAATATGGGCCTTTTAAGATTCAAATAGTGAAACTTTATCTAAAGTTTGACGCTACCTGACATGCCTTTAATGCCAACTTCTAAACAAAGACAAACCATCTTATGCTTATGGTATTTTTATAGTTAGCATTTTGTTCACATGATTTTTTTCTGCTCTTTTTTTTGTTTGTTTGTTTGTTGCAGATCTGGAGAAACTATGATGTGGATAGCAGTGGTTACATCTCAGCCAATGAGCTCAAGGTGACCGCTCAGCTTGTTTTTCTAAAACATAGAGCCAATAAAAAAAATTTCGTTTGAGGATGATGAGAAACAAACAAGACTTTTTTTGACATTATTAGACTAAACTAAACCAGCTTTGGCTTCATCCGGCACATTTAAAGCATCTTTGTTGTATCTCTGTCAGGGTTTCCTTCAGGATCTGTTCTTCCAACACAGGAAATCCATCTCTCCTGAAAAACTGGAGGAGTACACTGACACCATGGTAACATGTTGAAACTGTGATGCTAACGGGTTTTTAATCGCTCACTGCTGACATCAGTCGGATTTATTTCCCTGCAGATGGCGATGTTTGACAAAAACAAGGATGGCAGGCTTGATTTAAATGACCTAGCCAGGTACTGTCACTCAGTGTCATGTGATACAGACATTACCAGAGGTTCTTCTCATGTCTTTTATCGGTGTCAAATGTTTTGAGGGAATTTGCAATTTCCCAAAATGCACCAAGAGGAGAAAGGGTAGAGGACGCTCGTTGCTATAGGGATGCTCAGCATCTGTGATGTCACACATTGAATTTAAACTAGAAGAACTAGAAACATTGTCACAAACTTATATATTTATCATCCTTTTCTATTCAATTCAATTCAATTTTATTTGTATAGGGCCACTTCATGACAGTGTCATCTCAGGGTGCTTCACAGACATTATATTGAGCCAAAATAGCCTAGCTAAGGGAAAGCATAAGATTGCATTGAATCTTGACTTTTATCCAATCCCCTGCCTGAGCTGCATGAGGCGACAGTGGGAAAGAAAACTCTCTTTTACAGGAAGCAGAACCTCCAGCAGAACCCGGCTCAGGGAGGGCAGCCATCTGCCTCCACTGACTGGATGGAGAGGACAGGAAAGACAGAATAACATTGAAACAACATGAACACTGCAGCTTTTATCCAGGAAGACCTGCAGATAGAGGACAAATAGGTTCATGATGTCATATATTGATACAAGGAAGATAAGAAGCAGAGAAGGTAAAAAAAAAAAGCTCAGTGCATTATGGGATGTCCCCATGACTGCATAACTAACATAAGGCTAAACTATCCTTAAATATAAGATTAGTTATAAAGGAAAGACTTAAGCTTGATTTTAAAGG